>WTXK01000152.1:0-102613 GCA_025769895.1 Lactarius psammicola
GTCTGTTTGCCTGTCCTGCAACATGCTTAATTTTGATTGGGTACTCGGAGAGTTCTACCACTTCCCTTGCAATTCACCTATTGATGTTTTGGGGGCTTTGCCAGTATAAGAGGTTTGTGTGATCTGTGTAGTGTTGCCACAGCTTGGCTCAGCTTGGCTCAGCTCAGCTAGGCATGGCTCGACCAAAATGGGATGGGCTGAGCCAAGCCACTCCCAAATAAGCCAGCTCGAGCCAAGCCGAGCTGGCTCAAGCTGACTGTAAGACGAATAAGGAAAGTCAGCCATATATGGTATCCAGGGCTGATTCCGGGCTGAGTCAGTGGGGTCTACTGAGAGTCAGGACTCAAGCAAATAGAAATCGTTGTAACTTAGTCTAGTGAAATGTAGTTGCACTGGCAGTCTAGCTTGTCTGGCTTCAAAGACTTCAAGACCTTCAAGGTTCAAGCTTCAAGTATCTCTGCCTAAGTCTAAGATCTAGTCTGAGCATACCCTCACGCTCTCGCGTGTCCTCAGACCTTGGCCTGCTTCCATTGTCCTCGGCTCTCTACCTTGCCGCATCCCCCTCACTAGTAGAGTTGCGACTGCGTTGCCATCTGCCCACAGTGATCTGCTGTCTGCGCATTGTCTGCATATTGTCTGCATTGTCCGCCCACTGACTGCTTGCTGTCTGTGCGCTGCCTGCCGCTGCCACTGCTCGGTGCCCTTGCTGCTGCCCTTCCCCTCCCCCTCTTGGCCCTGCTCGCTATCCCACCACCAACCAAGCCCCTCAGCCACTCGGACCCTTTCACCCTCATTGTCTCACCACCTCGGACCCCCCCACTCTCCCTTGTGTGCACTGTGTCGGCCCCACAGACCCCCTATGGACTCCCTTGCTCGCCACCTTGCTGCCTTGCCACCTCATCTCCCCCCATCTCCTTCATGCGCATCATGTCGGCCCCGGACCTCTCACCTCTCATCTTCTTCCTTGTGCCCACCCTCTCGGACCCCCCTTGAATGCCTCCTCTCCCTCTCGGCGCCTTGGACCCACTTCTCTCCCTCTCCCCTCGTCATGTGTGCTATCTGGGCCCCTCAGACCCTGCTCAGACCCCGCCTCTTCCTTGCCCGTGCTGCCTGGACCCCTCGGACCTAGCTCGGATCCCCCACCTCCCTCACCCATGCACCATCCCGCCGCCCCTGTACCCTCTCAGTGCCCTGTCCACTGCCCTCTCCCCTCTCCCTCGCATCGTGCCCCCTCAGACCCCCCTCAGACCACCCCAGGACCCTCTTGGGCCCTTCCCTTTCTCTCACCTGGGCTGTCTGGCCCTCCTCACTGCTGCCGCCCCTCCTTGGACTGCCCCAGAACCCCCTTGGACCCCTCCCCCTCCCCCCTCCCCCTCTCCTCCCTCTCCCTCACTGTCGCGCCCCCTCAGACCACCCTTGGACCACCCCAGGACCCTCTCAGGCCCTTCCCTCTCCCTCACCTGGGCTATCTGGCCCTCATCACTGCCACCACGCCTCCTTGGACCACCCCAGGACCACCTCGGACCCCTCCTCCTCCTCCTCCCCTCCCTCTCCCTTGCCATCACACCCCCTTGGACCCCTCCCTATCCCTCACCTGGGCCACCTGGCCTTGCCACTGCCACAGCGCCCCCTTGGACCACCCCAGGATCCCCTCAGATCCCTTCCTTTCTCTTGCCCGGGCCGTCTGGCCCTGCCACTGCCATGGCGCCCCCTTGGACTACCCTAGGGCCCCCTTGGCCCCCTCCCTCACCCTCACTTGGGCCATCTGGCCTCGCCACCACCCCCACGCCTTCTCAGACCACCTCGGGACCCTTCTGGGGCCCTCCCTCCCCCTCGCTCAGGCCATCTGGCCTCGTGTCACCTTGGCACCTCCTCAGACACCCCTGGTCCCCCACCCCCTGCCTCTCCTGACCAGCTGGCCTTGCTGCTGTGCTTCCTTGGACACCTTTCTCCCCCTTTCTCTTTGCCTTCCCCCCCCCCTCTCTGGCCATTCCAAGTGAGTCACAGAAGCCCTTTATATATTCCTAGGTACAAATACATGTATATAGCCTTTTCCAAATAGATTTTTTTTGCACTACTCATCCTGTACATTTAAGTCCTTGAGATAATTCCTCAAGTCCTCAACTGGTATGTCTGCTGCCTCCAGCTCTTCCACTTCATCCTGTTCCTTTAGCCCTTCAGTGAAATTGAGTTCTTTCTTATGTTTGGCCTAGAACTTGAGTATTTGTGTGGCCTCCATGATGTTTGGCTTGAGGTGGTTCCTTCTGGCTCTAGTTGTCTCCTTGCTTGCTGAGAAGACACGCTCACATGGTACTGAAGTAGCTTGAATGGGAATTATGTTGATGGCAAGCTGGAAGAGTGTTGGCCACTTCTTCTGATGTTCCTGCCATTATAACTACTGTTAGTACTCCTCAATAAAATGGTCCATTCCTACACACCTCCTAGAACTGAATAATGTTGGCACTTTTGGTTGGGGCTGCTAGATAGTCATCAACTTCACCCTCTAAGGTATCAGCCTGTGATCTATAGGCAGGCATTGGGCCAACACCAAGTCTTGCCAAAGCAGCCTGCATACTACCAGATGATTCAGGGGGTGGAGTGGGTGTGGCTGATCTAGTAGGGGCACTAGGTGGACTGTATAAAGGCCTAAGCTACTCAAGATTTTAGTTTTAAAGTGACTTGATAAAATTAAGGGCACTTACTGCTTGGAAGAGGTAATCCATCACTCTGTCTGTCACATGTGATGGGTAATTCCTCTTGACCCACTCAAGCTTTAACACAGGGTTAATAACTGTTCACATGGCATGAGAAAATTATGCAGCTTATTAAAACACCCACTCACCTATTGAAAGCATGTATACTGGGGTCTCAAAAACATAATTAAAGTAGTCATCTATCTTCTGATGGCCTCTTTCAATGATGGACACAGCCCCTGGTTCTTCAACCTCTAAGACAGTCTTTAAGTCATCCAGAGACTTCATAAAGCCCTCAAATGCAGCAACTATGTCACAAAGTGTTGGTGTCTTCTCATAGAAGAGTGCTTGCTGATACCAGAAGGGAATCTGATAAAGAAATTAATATATAATTAGAAAGGGAAAATATATATATACCTCAAGAATTCTCTTAAGTAAGCCAAGGGCATCCCAATCACCCTTATCTAATGGATCTGGCCCTCCATTTTCCTCAAGAAATTTATCAATTGCCTAAATTAAATTTAGCATGAGAATTTATTAAATTCTTTAAAACATACCTCTTTTAAGACAAATGCCCTCTTGATCATCAAATAGACAGATGACCATCTTGTCTCCACATCACGAATTAATTGTAAGGGGGGTAACTCTAACTCCTGTAAAGTTTTAAAGAATATATCACACCTTACTGAGGAGTTGCGGATCTATTACAATATAAGCTTATAAAAAATTAAAATAAAAAATAAGAAATTACATAAACAATGACAGTCTGAAGCTTTTTGACTTGGGTAAAACCAGATTGAGTTGCTTCATCAAGCATCTCCTTGCATGTGAGATTTACAATATGGGCAAAGCACCTAAGAAGAGTTAGCCAAAAAAAAAAACTTAAAAAGTTAAACACTTACCTAATGTGACACTGCCTTGAAGAAAAACGATGATTGGGGTGTTCTCTCTTTAACTGGGTTTCTAATGCATCTGTCATAGTGACATTGTTGGATGCATTATCTGTTGTTACCCAGCCAGCCTAAAAAAAAAGTTAGCTAAATTCTTAAAAGATAAAAGTAGACATTACCCCTTTTTCAAGCCCCATCCTAGCAAGGATAAAATAAAAGACCTTAGCTAACCTCTCCCCAGTGTGGGTCCCAGGAAAATGGAGAAATCCAATAAGTTCAGCTTTAAAGATTAGTTTCTTCTGGCCACCCTGAGTCTGAACCAGCTCCAGCCAGTGAGCAGTAACAGCCATGTATGGCTTAAGGTCAGGGTCAGACCACATATCTGTGGTATAAGAGATTTTGCCCAGGCTATTTTTCTAAAAAAAAAAAAAAAGTTAGCCCTCAAGAAATAATATATAAATTAAAATTACCTGAATATGCTGAGACATATTGTGAAGTGCCTCTGCAAAATTATCTAAGATGCGCTTATGCATGGTAGTCCTATGAGGAATATCCACATCACGCAGCTCAGGGCAGAGCAGAAGACAGAGGTGGCGAAATTCCTCTCTTTCTACAATTCTTATAGCCTAAAAAAAATTAAACAAGGGAAAAAAAAAAGAAAAAAGAAAAAGACCTGATCAGTGGCAACAATAAATTGCACAAGAGCATCTAAAAAGTTGTCCTGAGTGAAGGGGGTGCGTGCCACAGCTTGATGCTCCACAGAATGGCCAGTAACTCTTGCAAGGGCTTCCTCCCCTCTTTACCTCTTAAGACAATTTTGAGCCTTTGACACTCTTTAACCCACTCCTCTGCATGGTGCTTAAGCAGATGAGATCGCAAAGGACCTGTTGCAGTAGTGGTATGATAAGAGTGTACTCTAACTCCATCATCTTGATGAAGTACCCTATAAAATGTATCAGAAATATATAAAAATAAAAATAAAAATAAAATAAAACTTACAAGCAGAATTTGCACTGTTTCTTCCCTTCAACAACCCAAAAGAACCTCAAGGTGTCATCACCTGAGCTAGCTAGCCTAGAACCAGCTTTTTGAGCCCTTCTTGGGTGACGAGTTGAAGCTGAGGGCCCAGGGTTGGGTGTCATGAACCGTCAAGCTTAGGTTATAACTCAAGAGTTCAGGCCAGTCCAGTCCGGTCTGGTATTATGTAATCAACTTCCTAATTAGGAAATCCGAGGTCGGAGTTTGAAATTATACTCCGAGGGTCACGTGATCTGTCACGTGACTAGTTCCTTCAAGAAGGTTCTACAACCTTCTATGGACTTCTACCAGTTTCCACAGAAGAACTGCAGAAAAGGTCACCAGGTCTCAGAGAGACTATTGCCATTGGATAGTATTTATATAGCTTCCACGAGCTTCCAGAGTATTCCATTATGTAAACACCATGTAGCCAGGTATATAAGCTAGAGCAATACAATGAACAGTCCCTCAGACTGTCCACTTGTGAACTCCTACTTGCAAGCCCCTCAGTCTTCTGCACAGCTTACCACCATAGGTCTGCTCTGCCTCCTTGCCCTCTTGCTTGTGTTTAAAGCCATTCTCATCTTCCTCCATCTTGCTCTCTTCTTCACTCCCTACACCCATCATCTTCCCAAGTGTTTCAAGTTCATCTTAACTTACTGAGAGTAAGTCATCACATTGGGTGCCAACTGGGCAATGGGTTCAGCGTCACCCTCCTGAGAGCCATCTGACACATTTCCAAGGTCAAAAGTCTCAGGGTGAGGTGAGCTAAAGCCTCCCTATATTAAATTTGTTAAAAATATATTGAAAATATAATAAAACAAATACTCACTTGGTTGGAAGGCTGAGCAGGTGTAGAAGCTACAAAGGGATCCTCTCCCTGCTGTGAGGGTCCAGGGGAGGCATTTAGAGCCTCAGAGGTGGAGTCCACATCAAAGTGCACATGGTGTCTAGCACTTAATACCTGAGCAGTTGTGGATGAAACTAGCCATAATATAAGTCCATAGACACCACTTAAGCAGAGAGCACATACCATCAAGCTGAAAAGACATCTCCAGAGCCCCACCAGGAAGCTCCCACTGTTTGCCCTGACTTTTCTTGGTTTTTGGCTTTTTTGGAGTCCTTTTTGGTGTTAAAAGAGCCCTTTTCCTAGAACCAGCCATAGTAGATGAAGCAGAGAGTAAAGCAAAAAGAAGTTAAGCAGTAGATGAAGCAGATCAGCCAAGATTGACCAGAGATTGGGTGAGATGAAGCCATAGGAGACTGAGATGAGAGCATGGGAATGTGTGGGATATGCGGTGGCTGCAAGATTTCATGAGTGGCGCTTTCCCTCTCTCACCCCCTCTTCCCATCGCCACCTGCTGCACCCACCTCCTCATGCAACAACAACGCCACCCAAACCCTCAAGGCAGCAATGACGACAACGCCACCACCTCTGGGGCCTCAAGGTGACGACAATGACCCCTCCAACCTCGGGCCCTCAAGGCGAAAACAACAACAATGCCACCCAGGCCCTCAAGGCGAAGACCACGGCAATGCCACCCGGGTCCTCAAGGCAAAGATAGTGGCAACACCACCCAGGTCCTCAAGGCGACGACAATGACAGCATCCAAACTCCCAAGGCGGTGGCGTTGGGGCCTCAACACAACAACGACGACCCCACCGACCTCAAGCCCTCAATGTGAAGGCACCAACAACCCCACCCAAGCCCCTAAGGCAACAACGGCGATGCCACTGACCCTAGGCCCTCAACATGAAGATGCCGACACCAACGACAACAACACCACCCCGGCCCTAAGTCTATGGCCACCGCGACGACCTCATTTGTGTGTAGATAGATAGTATTAGACCTCTTGTATGTAACCTAGACCAATACTGTGATGACTTACTCTCAGTAAGTCAAAACGAACTTGAAACACTTAGGAAGACGACAGGTGTAGGGAGCAAAGAAGAGAGCAAGGTGGAGGAAGATGAGGATGACTTTAAACACAAGCAAGAGGGCAAGAAGGTGGAGCAGACCTATGGTGGTAAGCTGCGCAGAAGACTGAGGGGCTTGCAAGTGGGAGTTCACAAGTGGACAGTCTGAAGACTGTCCGCTGTATTTCGCCCTGCTTATATACCTGGCTACATGGTGTTTACATAATGGAATACTCTGGAAACTAATGGAAGCTCTATAAATACTATCCAATGGCAATAGTCTCTTGGAGACCTGGTGACCTTTTCCACAGTTCTTCTGTGGAAACCAGTAGAAGTCCATAGAAGTCCTATGGAAGGTTGTAGAACCTTCTTGAAGGGGCTGGTCACGTGACAGATCATGTGACCCTTGGAGTATATTTTCAAACTCCGAACCCGGATTTCCTAATTAGGAAGTTGATTACATAATACCGGACTGGACCGGACTGGCCTGAACTCTTAAGTCATAACCTAAGCTTGACGGTTCATGACAGTATCCCCTCTTTAAGGTCTTGCTGTGCTGACAGCATTCTAAGGTTACTTGGTTGAGGGGCTCTTGGGTTACTTGCATGGTATTGTTGTACTAGTAGATTTGTGTGCTTCATTTGTAACGTGTTGATAAGTGACCTGTGCGCACTTAGTGGCTTAACGGACTTATGCAGATAACAGACTGCTATAGATTAGATATACAGGACTCATGTAGATTAGATTATCTTTATGATCATTACAATCTAGGACTTCTTTATCTATGACATCATATGTACAAAAACAATACATAGAACTAGTTATTGTAGTACACATTAGGACTCTCTTTTGTGATATTCTTATTATAATGTGTTCTTGTTCTTCTATTGTACTTATTGTCTAAGTACATTCCTTTTGTTTCGACTCCATATTGTTATGGGTCTTATTGTATTCTACTTATTGTATGACACTTTCCCTTGTCCTTTATTGTAGTACAAGGTCTATTGTCTTAACATGTATAAGTAGCACTCCATGTACGCCCTGATACCACAGTTCTCACTCTGTGCTATCAGGTTAGTTTCCTCCTTGTATAACATGACACAGTTCTCACTCTGTGCTATCAGACTGCTCTATCAGCTTTACTTGCAAGACACTCTGCTTCCCTGTGCTGCTCACATATCTCACCACAGTCTCCCTTGTCACTGTGAGTGTGTGTTCCTTCACCTATGCTGTTCATCATGACACTGGCAACCAAGAGTTTTCTGAATTCGGATACCCTTTCCACTTGACTAGGTATTGTATCCCTTTCTTGTTGGGCGAAAGTCTGGACTGGAGGATTGTTTCTACTTCGTAATGGTCCTCTTCTCCCTGGACTATTTCTGGGGGTGGTCTGGCGAAGTTTGGTCCATGGGCTGTGGTTTCTTTATAGGGAGAGATAAGGGAGTTGTGGAAGACTGGGTGGATATGCCATGACTTTGGTAACTGGAGTTTGCAGTTGACTCCCCAACAAGATAATACTTTGAATGGACCATGTCATCTAGGGGCCAACTTGGCCTTTGGATGGGTGGTGTGGACATTGGTTCCTTCTAACCAGACTTGGTCACTTGGTTGGGGTTCATAGGTAGCTGTGGATATGTGGGTATTCTTCATAACTTCTGCCGCTACTTTTAGGGCTGCTGTGACTTCAGACCTGATTTGTTCTAAGGCTTGAAGACATTCTTCAACTGTGGGTATCTTGGTGGCAAGGTTTACTGGTGGGATGAACTCTGGTTTAAAGCCATACCAGATTTCAAATGGTGATCTTCCTGTAGCACTGTGCTGTCTAGCATTGTGCACAAATTCCATGAAGGGTATTAGTTCTACCCAATTGTCAACCTGAAAGTTGCAAAAGACATGGAGGTACTGCTCCAATTCTTGATTGACTTGTTCTATTTCTCCATCTGTTTGGGGATGGAAGGCGGTAGACATTGTAGATTTGACCCTTAGTTTTCCCCAAATTTCTTGCATGACTTTTGACATGAATTGTGGGCCCCTATCTGATATGACTTGTCTTGGTAGGCCTGTGTGTCTCCAAACTTAATCTACATATAACTTGGATGTTTCTTCAGCTGTGATGGTCTTGGTACATGGTGCAATGATTATGGCCTTGCTGAGGTGGTCGACCACAACAAATAATGAGTCGTATCCTTGAGAAGTGGGGGGGTCTGTGATAAAATCCATGGTGATTATTCCCCAGATATCTGTGGGGACTTGATTTGGTTGCAGAGGTACTTGGTTTCTTGGCCTTATTTTTGTAGCTTGACATGTAGCGCATCCGTCTACATAGCTCTTGACAAAGGTGGACATTCCTGGCCACCAGAAATCTCTTGATAATAGTTCATAGGTTTTCCATCTTCCTGGATGTCCTGAGGCAAGATGTTCATGGTGTAACTTGACAATACTTCTTCATAGTTCTTCATCTTTTGGGATATAGACTAGTCCTTTGTATAAGATGATTCCATCTTCTAAGTTCCAATCTTCTAGGCCCTTTGTGAGAGTTCTTGGGCCATTCTTTAAGATAACTTCTAATGCTTGGCTGACTTCTTTGTCATATTCCTGGGCTGCTTTAATTCATTGGCGTAATACTGTGTTTCCATCTACTTTGATTCCTGCAGGGCAAGCTGCGTGTATTGCAAAACACCTGTCACTGAGGAGCATGCGATCATTTTCTTTGGGTGCTATCCCCTCTTTATGATCTGTTTGCCTGGACAGTGCATCGGCTTTGTTTTGAGTACCTGGCTTGTGGATAATTGTAAACTTGAAGCGTGATAAAAAGAGGGCCCAGCATGCTTATCATCGAGTAAGGCATTGTTTTGTGGCGAAATAAACCAGGTTGCCATGGTCAGACCAGATTTCTAAGGTGTCTTCTCTACCTTCCAGGTAGTGGCGGAATACTTCTAGGGCTCAGATGATGACTAGAAGTTCTTTGTTGTGTATTTCGTAGTTTCTTTCTGTGGGTTGTAAGAACCTGGAGTGATATGCAACAGGGTGCCATCTGTTCAATGCATCTGGTTGTTCCAAAATTGCTCCTGTGGCAAAGTCACTGGCATCTGTTATAAGGCGAAATGGCTTGCTGTGATCTGGTAAGGCTAACACTGGTGCTGTAAAAAGAAGATACCCGGCAAAGCCCGCAGCAATCACTGGTGGACAGAAGAATGTAAAGTCATGGTTGACAAACTCCGAGCACTTCCACCCAGCGACACTCTGGAATGCAAGGAGGCAGCAAAAGCCATCAAAAGGATCACACGCAAAGTGAAATGTGAATATTATGAGAAGATCGTCACCACCTGGAACATATGGGAGGTCGCGCAATGGAGGCATGAACGGAGACTAGCTGGCATTCCAGCGCTTTGCCTTGCTTCCGGTATCCTTTCTTTCTCACAAAAGGACATTGCCAACGAACTTGCCAAGCACTTTTTTATTGAAGAACTTGATGAAATCGAAGTAGTACAAGATAGTGACCCCCCTAGGGTGCCTGCAAGGGAGTGGAAGCCAATCACCGAGGAGGAGGTCGAATCGCTCTTTCCAAAATGCTCTAATATTTCAGCACCTGGCGATTCTGGTGTCTCTTGGGAGATCATCAAAAAGTCCTGGGAATGAACCAAAGAATGTCTCATTATGCTTTTCGACGCATGTCTTCGTACAGGTTATCACCCTAGGGTGTGGAAGAAAGTGACCGTTGTCATCATTCCCAAACCGGGTAAAGACAATTACCTGGCAGCCAAATCTTATCGCCCAATCTCGCTCATCGAATGTCTCAGTAAGCTATTGGAAAAAATAGTCACCAAATGTTTTCTCTATGACGTGGACAAGTTTCGACTTCTCCCCATCACGCAAATCGGCACTAGGGCTTTTTTGAGCACTCTAGATGCTGGTCTCACTGTTTGCCACGATGCTCAGGTACAACTCCATCTTGGACGCAAATGTGGAGCCCTGCTGTTTGACATAAGCAGGTTCTTCAATCACGTACACAAGTTCAGGCTGGTATACGTACTAAGGAACGTAGGCTTCGCTGAGTCTGTTGCTCAATGGGTTGGGTCCTTCTTGAAAGGCAGGAGGGTCACTATGGCCTTCAACAGTGAACTCTGTGAGGAGCGCAACCAACCTATCGGTACTCTGCAAGGATCTCCACTCTCCCCCATCCTTTCCACACTATACACATCTATGCTACTTAAGCTACTTCCTCCCTCAGATGGCTCTACACTGGGTATGTATGTCGATGATGGTCTGATCTTTGCTCATGGCAAGGACTGGGCTGAAGTTGATGAATGAATCCAGCTACGATACTCTCAGGCTGAGCTATGGCTTCGCATGTCCAATCTTTTTATTGAACCAGCTAAAACTGAACTTATTTACTTCTGCACTCCGCGGGCACGCCTGGCATCAGGTCCCCCCTCATTCCTTTACCTCACAGACATTACTCAGAACACTTACTATATGGTCCATCCTTCTGCTACAGTACAATATCTGGGTTTTTTCATTAACCATAAATTTAACTGGGGACCGCGCGTGACCACGATGTGTAATTGGGCACTAGCATCCATCAAGTCTTTACAGATGCTCGGTAATTCCATCTGAGGGATATCCACAGTCAGCTGATGACTTGTGTTTAATGCGGTCTGCCTACCTGTACTGTCATATGGATGTCAACTCTGGATGACGTCACCAAAGCGCAAGAGCCTCACAGCACAAATTCAGAAGGTAATGAATGAGGGGGTACGCGTTGTGAGTGGGGCATTCCGCACTGCTCCACGAGAACCCCTTTACGAACTACTTCGCATTCTTTCAGCAAGAATCTTCCTGGAGAAACTAACGTCCACTTCTGCCACTAGACTGACCCGTGTTCCCTGTACGTCTCAGCTTCTGACCTGCTTGGGAAGGAACTGGACGGTTGCAGTTCAGAACGGCCGGGACGTCAGTAATGGCAGACCTGTACAAGTCAGAGCACAGGCAGCCCAGTCTGAAGGGCTGCCGCAGCGCCCCACTGCCTTGGAGGCTCTTGGTGCATGAGTTGACCCAAGATGTCCTCGGACCGACGTCACTGCTTTCGCCCCCTGGGAGGTTCCAGACTGGGCGGTGAAAGTTGAGGCTAAGGGGGTGGACAGACCCCAGGACTGGAAAGCATGGGTGGAGAAGCTTTACAGCGACACCCCCACTGCAAGTATGGCGATCATTTGCCTTGCCGGAATGGTCTCTAACAGGGGCTGGGATGACAATAAGGAGGTTGGCTCCGCCGCCGCCTGTTTCACTATTGGAGAGCAGTACGTCCAGAAATGGTGTATGGGCTCCGAGGTTTCCTCTTCGAACATCAGTCTGTTTAGGGTTAGCAAGGCGGTGGAATCACTCTGCCAGAAATTTTCAAACAGGGTTGTGCCCAGCAATATGTACGTACTTTGTTCAGATTGGTTAGCTCTGCAATGGATCACAAATATCTGCAGAGTTAACAACCAAAAAGAGATATTACACTTCCATTACGCACTCACAGAATTTTTCTTGGTTGATAGGGATTCAAGGTTACACTTAGTGTGGTCTCCGGTTCTCAGACGACGCACGCAATTTACCCTTGCCCAGAAGGCCACCTTGGATTGTTGCACTACCACCCCCTCCCCACTTGTGAACAGCGTGCAGTCTGCCACGTTCAACAAATCACTTGCCCATCAGATGGCATTCACCAACTGGGCCATGGACTGGATTCAAGATTGGAGACAAAAATCTGGTCAAGACTTTGCAGTTTATGACCTGGCCATCACTAAACCGCCTGACGGGTCCACCACCCTCTTTTTTCGGCTGCAGTTCCACCAAAGAAGAAGCTGGGAACTCAAGATAAACCCGAGTTCCTGGTTTCGCAACGCACCCATTGTACGGCCATGCAAATGGCGGTACGTCACTCCTTCACTGCCGAATACACTCGCCGCCATCATCCGAACCTCCCCCCTGAAGCTGCTCATTGCCCATGTGGTTTTAGGGACCGGACCATTCATCACCTGCTTTATGAATGCACTCGCTACATCAGCACTTGTAACTCCATTCACACACCATCCTCTTCATCACCATGGACCCATACCAGATTCACACGGATGCCTATGGGGAAACTATTCCATGGGGGGCACATCAAGTGGCTTCTCATGTTCCTGCAATGTTCAAAGGCTGGCTCAAGACCGGAGATGGGCTCAGAGCCGTTTGATCCAGGGTAAATGCACGTCTAAGGGTTCCATGACTCCACTTTGGTGATCTGGTCCAATTATTTACTCATGCATGCAGTCTTTTCACAGACTTTACTGTACGTTTGATCACATACACTTTACTATACGATCAATCCCCTTTGGAAGGGTATCACCTGCCTCATGACTAGCTTAGCACGACCTCCATTACTCTACAATTCTCAAATTTGTCACAATCTGATGAGACCGGTCTTGTATTATTATACTGCCCTGGAATAAATATGGTCCAAAATAAATAAATAATAATAACACTGGTGCTGTGGTGAATGCGGTAACAAGGGTGTGGAAAGCTGCATTTGCTGTTGACCCCCAAACAAAAGGGAAGTCCTTCTTGGTAAGTTGGAAAAGTGGTTGCACAATATGGGAAAAATCCTTGATAAATCTTTAATAAAAGTTGCAGAACCCCAAGAAGGCTTGAACTTGTTTAACTGTCTTGGGGGGTGGCCAACCTGTAATGCCAGCTATTTTGGCAGGGTCCATAGCTATTTGGCCTTCAGAGATAACAATTCCCAGGTATTCAATTGTTGTTTGCATGAATGAGCATTTTTCTGGCTTGAGGTAAAGGTCAAATTTGTCCAATTTTGACAAGACCATATCTGTGAGCTTGGTTAACAGGGTGAGGTCCTCTGCAAAGATAAGGATTGTTTATAAATGTCTGGAAGGTGGCAGGGGCATTGCAGAGACCAAAGGTCATGACTGTAGGTTTGAATAGACCAAGGGGTGTTTTGAAGGCCACTTTGTACTTGTCTCCCTCACGGATGCGGATGTTGTTGTAACCCCACCTGATGTCTAACTTGGTAAAGTACCTGGCACTGCATAGTTTGTCTATAAGTTCTGGGATTAGTGGTAGTGGTGCCACATTCTTGATAGTAACGTCATTGAGGCCCCTGTAATCCTGCACCGGGTGTAGTTTTCCATCTTTCTTATTAACAAAGAAGAAAGGGCTGGCCATAGGTAACTTGGAGGGATGAATATATCCTCACCGTAAATGTTCTGTGATGTATTCCTTTAAGGCATCCGATTCTTTTAGTGTCAGTTGATAAATGGAGCAATTCTTCATTGCTGAACCTGGTTTTAAGTCAATGGCATGGTCCCAAGGCTGGTGCTGTGGTAGATGTTGTGAGGCTTCCTCACTAAAGACTTTGGAGTATTTCCTGAATTGTGCTGGGATGTGATCCAAGGAGGCTTTAGGCGCTGTTCTAGCCACTATTTCTGTACTGCTTGTTGTCTTTGCATGGATAGCTAAGTGATTGTATTTGAGAAAACTGTGAATGTGTAGGAAAGAGTTGATGGCATCTTCTGAAAATGTGTCCTCTTCCTGTTCTGAGTCATCTTTGTTTGCTAATATGGTGTTTATTGTGGTAGCACGTGTCTGTGTTTTCTTGGATGTGATAACCAGTGGTTTCTTGGTCAACATACATGTTGGTGGACATCTGGTGAAGGCTAGCTGGGGGAGAGCCCAGTCTACTTCTGGGTTGTGCGCATGGAGCCAATCTGTGCCGAATATAATGTCATGATCCCCCAGGGTAGTAACGTAGAGTTCCACACTTTCTTCATGGTAATCTCCTTAAGTCTTGATCCTAATTTTCTGAATAGTAGTGTGTCGAACTGATCCCCTCTTATTGGGTGTTCCATCCACATTTTTAACTGGAAGTGGGTTGACTAGAGTTTGAAGCGTAAGCCCATTCTTGGTTGTGAAGTCTTGATCTATGATGATGCCTTCTGCACCACTATCTAACAGGGCGTGTGCACTGATTTCTTTACCAGTTTTTTTGCCAACTAGAGTCACTCTGAGTGTAATAGAAGGTGGTCATCTATTTTGTATAGTATCACCAGGTACAGGCTCAGAGTCGAGCATCTCTAGTAGAGAATACCTATTCATAAAACTGGAATTTGATAACTGTAAAGTCCTAACTGACAGTGCTGCAGTAGGACACTTCAAAAATCCTCTTGAACTGATGCAGAGTGAGGGCGAGGAATGGAGAACCATGGGGTAGGGTTATGGTACAATGAGGCTATCTGGGCTGGATGCTCTTCTGGTGCATCTTCATAGGACTTGTCTTGAGTCATTGCTGTGCATGCTTTGAAGTCCAACCTTGGATGCTGATTTCCTTGTCTATTTCCTCCTTAAAGTTGCCGCTTCTTAGTCCGGCAATCCTTGGCGATGTGGTTGGGTTTTCCACAGAAAAAGCAAAGCTTTTCTTTAAAGCGCTTGTTCTTTTCTTCCTTGGACAACTTTCCTCTTGACTGAGGATCAGTTGTGGTGGCATTAACTTGAGTGTCTTCTTCTTCAGTATAAACTGCCCTATTCCTGGGCCCTTGTGGCTGTCTATTTCTCCCTCCTTGTGTGAAGACAGGGTTACTGTAGAGGCGCCAAATTCTGTCAAAGTCTCTTGCTTTTTTGACTAGTGTTTCTAATGTTGTAGGCTGGGGTGAAAGGCCCACTATCTTCTGATGCAAAGCGTGTGGAATTGCTTTTCTAAAAGCGAACATCTTGGTTTCTTCATTTGCCTCTGACCTAAAGGCATGGGTGGACCATTCCTGGTACCATTCATCAAAGGGCCTGTTCCCCATTCTGGAATTATACATGGCATTGGTAGCTTCTAGCTTGGTGTGTTCTGGGATGAAGTGCTTCTTAAAGGTGATTTTGAAAGCTGCCCATGTGCCAAAGTTTATCGGCATAGCTGCTAGGGCTGTTTTTTGTCTGTCTTGAGCCCACTCGCCTGCTAGGGTTCCCAACTTGAAGTGGGTCAATGCTGCAGAGACTTTCTTTCCTTCATCTGTATAGACGTCTTCATTAAGGTAGTAGTAGTTTGCCAAGTTGTTCCAAAAGGATTCCGCCTTTTCCGATTTGCCATCAAATGGTTCTGGGGGTATGCCTGGTATTTTCTCTGGGTTTGGTGCTGCCATAGCTGGGGGAACAGCTATCTGTAGTAATGCTGGTGGTGTAGGTGCAACTGTAACTGCTTGTCTGACAGGGGAAGGGGATGCTGCCCTAGGTACTGTAGTTGGTGCTTGCGCAACTGTAACTGGGGTAGGGTAAACTGTTGGTAGGGATGGGCCTGGTGTACTTGGTAGCACTCCTGGAAAAACTAGGGGTGACTGGGACTGTGGTGTGTGTGGTCTTGATACCCTTGCTATTAAAGAGGTAACTGTCTTGGTTGCACTTTCTAGGATCTGGGATACTTCTGCTTGGTCTGAATCTGAACTAGAACTTGATTTTTCAATTGAGGAATGGGTAGACTGTGCCTCTTCTTGAGGTGTTAAAGGAGAACTTGGTTCCTCTTGTTGGGTGTTACTAGGTCCTTCTTCTTGAGGGTTACTTAACTCTTCTGGTTGTGGTGTCCTTGGTTGACTTTCTTCAAAGTTTACTTCCTTGTTGTTTTTGTAATACCAACCACTCTTATTGAAAGACCAAGCAATGTCTTTGTTCTGGTATTTCCCTGTGAGGGTGAGGTAATTGAGGTCTTCAACCTTATGAAATCCTGGGTAGGTGTTTTTATAGTCTGGCCTGTCTAGGTTTCTTCCTAGTTCTTCAATATACCATAGAAATTTTCCACCTGTGCTGGTGACTGCGTATGCTTCCCAATATGCATGGTATAGGTTGTCTTTGTAGGAGAAATGTGTGTTGGTGAAATAGTAGGGGATGTTTGCCTCCTCTGTGTCTGTGAGATCTCTTCTTGTTACTGTGAGCCTTCTGCTCATTCACTAGTTTCTTTGGAGTCTAGAGACGGTCCAACCGTCAGAGTCCCACTGGTAAAAGACTTGATAAGCCGGCTGTAAGATGGTGCGATTGGCGGCATTGGGTCTAAGTTGTCGACGAATCCAATGGTATTCTTCGAATATACCAAAATGACTGACTGTGGTCTTGCTTTTCCACAAGAGGTTCTGAAAATTTAGGGCACTTGAAGTGATTTCTCGTGCACGTGTCAAGGGTTGTTCAAGAACTAGGGTTGCCCTATTTGCGTTGTATTGAAGTTTACAATGGTCTTGGAACCTCTTCAGTTCTCTTGGAGATCTGGTGGGGATGTGTTCTGATATGTAGATGGTTTCTGGGAAATGACAATGGAGGACTGGTTGGGTGGCTTGATACTGGGCCTCTTCACTACTTGTAGAGGGTTGTCTTGGTGCTCGAACTACTGTTCGAATAAGGGGGTACACTGGTTGTCCGCGAACTGGCTGAATACTAGGGTATACTGGTTCCTGTGGGTTAGCTTGGTTAATGCTTGGAGGGCTTCTTGCTTGAACTACTGGGGTGTTTCCTGGCAATGCAATAGCACTATTTCTTGCACCAAATCTGTTTTGGCATCTTGACCTCCTTGATGGTTGCGCAACTTGTTGAGAAGCCAGTTTGATAGCCCACTCAACTGCTTGTTCTGCCAGTGTTTCTGAGGCAAAGGGAACCCTCTATATTCTTCTAGAAGGTAGGTAACTCTGGCCTGGTGCCCACAATACTACACTAGGTGAAGTAGGTGGGGTATCTGGTCTGTATCTGCAGTCACACACTTCTTTACTACACCAACACACTGCTCTGCTATTCCACTGGTTGGAAGTATTATCTTCCCAACCATCAACAGAGCTTGTAGATGGTGGATTTGACGATGGTGAACTGCTAGGGGGTAGGGATTTGTCTGATTCACTTCTTCTTATTGTTGTGAATTCTAAAATTTCTGGGTCACTTGGTTGATCTGGGGGAAGGTGGTGAACTCTTGGATTTAGGAGTCTTGGGTCAGGGTTTTCTAAGGTGGTCATCCAGGTAGCATCAGCCCACTTGTAAGTGAACTCCTTCCCTTCTGTGATGACTAGGCGGTGGCCTTGTGAGTGACTTACAAGGCGCAGTTCTTGAAAAGATATTGGACTTCAGTGTAGTCCAACCTGAATCGCTCTAAGAAGCAAATGCACTCTCCTCTCCTGATGCTTTCTACTAGCTCGTCTGTTCTTGGAGGTACTTCTATAAACCAGAAGAAGTCATCACTTGTTCAGAGCAGAAGGGTTTTAACTGGGTGGTTGCAGAGAGTGGTAGTGGCAGCAAGGTGCCAATACAGGAGTTGTTCTTGAGCCACGTCAGTGATACTTGGTAGGTCTTGGGTAATGAACTCTTCAAACCTTGAAGAGGATAGGATTTTGCAAAAAGGAAGTAGTTCTTCTAACTTCCTTAAGACTAAGGAGGTGTCACTCCAACAGTCTATGAAGTTACTTGTTGAGACGTTGACAAGGGAAGAAGGGGGATAATGAAGCTGGAGTTGACGTCAACAATGAGTTTCAAATAGGGCTTGAGCTCTTCTAGCTTGCTCTTCTTCAGTAATGCACACTGGAAACAAAAACACTAGACCCCTTTTATTGGTACAAGGATACCCAACTACCTACTACAAGCACTTACTATTACAGTAAGTGGCTATAGTACTTGGTCGTCTGGGTAGTGTGTGATATGTTGATAGGGGTCAGTAGGGATGTGTGGATGGAAACAATAGCCCAATAGATGGGGGCTGGTCTGAACGATGTCTTCAAAGTGGTACCCCTGTTCTATGGTGTACACTCCCTTGTAGAATGTCAGATAACCGTATGTGGTTATCACTCTTCCATCTAGAAAATATTGTACCTCTAAAACAACCAGGGTATATATGTACCCTTGTTTGATGGTGTCGTTCAGGGGGCGAAGGCGTCGCGGTGTAAGGGCAGCGCAGCCCTTAGCTGTGAAATCAGCTATTTCGCTCGTTTCGGCCATCTCGGAGCCGTCGGACCGCCGTGTGCTGTAACTGCCTATCTCGTTCATCACCACGCCACCAACTCATCCTTGTTTGTTCCATCTCATTTTCGCCTCATGCCTCTTTTCTTTCATCCTACCTCCATCTTGCTATCAATCTCGTCGTTCTTTGCCTCTTGTCGTCTCCTAGTCTCCTCCACCCTCGTCGGACGCCCTTCAATCACCTGCACCTTACCAGTGTTGGGATAACAGCCTTCAGATGTCCACCAACTGTGACGCCGACGGCCTCAAATCTACCATGCGTCTTCCACCATTCTTTCCATCATCTTTTTCGCCATCTCCGTCTCATTGTTCATATCTTCACCCGCGGCCGATCGACTTCACGTTGTCGCCCCTCAAGCCTCGTTTTCATGCTGGATCGATTTAGTTCGCGCTCTCTGTCTTGGGCACAGGCGCGCCCCTACTTTCTCGTATTTTCCTTACTATTTTCTAACCTTTTCTTTGTACTATTAGTGCGTGTCGTCAACCCCACCGGCGCTGTCGCTCGGCCATGCGACTCTGTTTACCGATTCCCCTATTACTTTCGGCTCGTGTTACCTACCTTGCGATTACCTCGTGTTTTCGTTCGACGTCTCTACTCATACAAGGACTCTAGCGTTTTACTTTTCCCCCATTACGACATTCCTCCTCACACTTTTCGACTTAGTCGTATTTCGATTCGGCTTGCCTTAGGTACTGTTCACATGTATAAAGGCTTTCGGGTTCGCGCTCTCAATCATCAGTCGATTCTCCCCCGTCTTATCCTCGTCTGCCTTTCGTGTGAATTCAGCAATTTCCGGGTCAGGTCAAAGTCAAAGACACCCAACTTGTTGGTTTTCTCGCGTTTCGCCTCCCTCTTTTCCTCGACTTCTTCAAAAATCGAATCTCGTCTCCTTGCGACCATTAAGTCTACTAACCCTTTTTCCCTATTATTAGATTTCTTCTTGTGATTGTCTTTAATTGACTTTCGCAAATTATTCTTGCGTTCGATCTGAGGATTTCATCAACTAAGTCCTCGCCCTCCCCATTTCGACTTGTGTGTGGTCCACCCCCTTTCAACGCGCACTTGTATTCTCTTCATCAACCCCTCATTCCCTTCACTCACCCGATATCAAAGAACTTAGGATCTCGTATTCCTTCTTAGTCACGCACATCTTAGGTGGGATCTTGGCTTCTTTCCCTAACCCCTGTTCTCTGGTCCACCCTCTGCCCACACCTACTCATGCACGCGCTTTCGAGCACGTTCAGCGGATGCCCTTCCTGAAGTTGTAGTGGATGGTGCCAAGAGGTAGTTCTGCACTGGGGTGGTTGAGGATTGCCTGGGAACAAGTGTACAAGGGTTGGATACCAAGGGCCAAGGCAAGAGGACGATGGCGGGGGTAAATAGTTTGATAGTGGGGCGATTTGAACTGAAAGGGGAGGATGCTGGGGAATATAGGGGGGTGATTACACAGCTGCTCCACTGTGTGGAAGTTATGGATTGAGTCTTGATAGAACTCACTAATTGGCCTCCACTCTTCTCCTCTAATAGTGTAGACGGCGACAAACTGATGAGGGTGCTGGCCAACAGCACCAAGACAAGGAGGAGGGTGAATAACAGGGACAGGGGGAGGAATATTCTCCTGGTTCTCCCCTGGTTCTGGGGTATCTACCCATTCTTCACCTTCTGCCACACGATTGTAGTTAATGGGGGAGTCTGGGGTAACTGGATGCAAGGGGACAAGAAGGAATGGCGATGGTGCAGGTGGCAGGGACAGTGGATGTGGGGGCGGAGAGACCAAATGGACTGTAGGAACTGGAAGGGATGAGGGTGCAACTAGTGGTGACTGAAATACAGGGAAGGGTGGATATACAAGTTCTGGACTAGGGGGGCGAAGACTGGGTGACTGGATAGGTGTGAGGGGGGATACTGGGAAGGGCTCTGTACATAGAGCCAACTGGGGGGTAAAAGGTGGTGATGGCGCTGATGCAGCAGCCTGCACTTGGGGAGTGGTGACCTGCTCAACTTCTTGAGCAACTTCAGGGAGAGGGGAAAGGTTCAGCCCCAATGGGGACAAAGAATAACGAAGGGGGGATGAAGGGAGGAGATTGTCCAAGGGGTGTGCCAATGAAGAGTACTCTCTGTTGGAGAAAGAACCAGATTCTTCATCCCAGTGTCCAAACTCCAAATAGTTGTAGTTAGACACCTTCAAGAATACCCATGGTCAATGTTAAGTGAGACTGTCCAACTGTGATGACTTACTCTCAGTAAGTCAAAACGAACTTGAAACACTTAGAAAGATGACGGGTGTAGGGAGCAAAGAAGAGAGCAAGGTGGAGGAAGATGAGGATGACTTTAAACACAAGCAAGAGGGCAAGAAGGCGGAGCAGACCTATGGTGGTAAGCTGTGCAGAAGACTGAGGGGCTTGCAAGTGGGAGTTCACAAGTGGACAGTCTGAAGACTGTCTGCTGTATTTTGCCCTGCTTATATACCTGGCTACATGGTGTTTACATAATGGAATACTCTGGAAACTAATGGAAGCTCTATAAATACTATCCAATGGCAATAGTCTCTTGGAGACCTGGTGACCTTTTCTGCAGTTCTTCTGTGGAAACTGGTAGAAGTCCGTAGAAGTCCTATGGAAGGTTATAGAACCTTCTTGAAGGGGCTGGTCACGTGACAGATCATGTGACCCTTGGAGTATATTTTCAAACTCCGAACCCGGATTTCCTAATTAGGAAGTTGATTACATAATACCGGACCGGACCGGACCAGCCTGAACTCTTGAGTCATAACCTAAGCTTGATGGTTCATGACAAATACAGACAGTTTTGTTAAATTGATGACCCCATTTGCGCTCACTGCTCAGCCTTAGTTTTTTTTTCTTTTGCATTCCTCATTTTCAGTATGTTATTAAAAATATATTGTATTATGCATATTAAATATTACAGGAAAATGCTAGGTACTACAGGCGGAGAGTGGGGTACAGGGTCCAAGGGTGTGAAGGAGAGGGGGTCCTTGGTGCAAGGTAGCAAGGGAGAGGGAGAGAGAGGGGATGGGGATGGGGACGGGGACAGGAATGGGGACAGGGACAGGGACAGGGATGGGGACAGAGATGGGGACAGGGACGGGGACAGGGACAGGGACAGGGATGGGGATGGGGACAGGGATGGGGATGGGGACAGGGATGGGGGTGGGGACGGGGATGGGGACAGGGATGGGGACGGGGATGGGGACGGGGATGGGGACGGGGATGGGGACGGGGATGGGGACGGGGATGGGGATGGGGATGGGGACGGAGCGCCAACGGGGGCGGAGGGTGGCGTGGCAAGGGCAGCGGATGACGGCCGGGGCAAAGTGTGAGGTGGTGGTGCAGAGCGTGGGCAAGGTGGGACACAGAACGGGGGAAGACACCGACAGCAGATGGCAAGGTGGTGAGGACAGGTGGTGAGATGGATGTGGGGGCAAAGGGTGGGTGGATGTAGACTAGAGAACCTGGAGGCCAAGGGCAGAGAGGGAGAAGGAGAGGGGGTATCAGTGGGGATAGGATGAGGAGGCGAGGGTGAGGGTAGAAGGAGTCAGCACAGCGGGAGTAAGCATCCAGACATCAGAGGCAGAGAGCGAGGTGATGAGACAGCCGCGGGGACAGAGAGCGGGCTGCAGAGCAGAGAACATAGGGGCGAAGGTAGGTGAGAGGGAGGGGGAGAGGGAGAGGAAAAGCGTGCTAGCAAGGGCAAGCAAACGCCAAATGGCAAGGGCAGACAGCAGGTGGCAGGGGCAGACAGCGAGATGGCTGGGGCAACGATTAGGGCAGGCGGCAGCGCAAGAGCAAGCGAGAGATTGCAGTGATGACACAGGAGAGGGTGACGGCCAGGGAGACACAGACTCGTTGCAGAGTGAGGCTTAGTGAACTCATTCCTGGCTCAGCCAGCCTGAGCCAGGAACAAGCCTTGAAGTCACGACTCATGACTCATGCGCTGAGCTGCCTGCCTAATCAGGTCATGGCCTAATTGAGCCATGGCTCAGCCTGGTCATGAGCCGAGCTGAGCCCATTTTGGTCATGAGCCAATTCTTGGCTCAGCTCAGCTCAAGATGGCTTGGCTCAGCTGGCTCAGCCATTTTGAGCTGAGCTGTGGCAACACTAGATCTGAGTGAATGATGATGTCGTGCAGGGAACCTGCCAGAAGTGGCTTCCAGTGTTTGAGCACTTCTACTATGGCCAGTAGTTCAAGATTGTATACGTGGTAGTTGCGTTGTGCCGGATCCAATGTCTTTAAGAAGTAACCGATTGGATGTTTTTTGTTGTCCTGTTTTCGCTGTAAGAGGACCCCTCTGATGGTGTACCCTGATGCGTCCACTTCAAGTTCAAATTGGTCTGTAAGTACTGGGTGTGCCAGTATTGGTTCCTGCATCACACACATTTTTTTTAAGCATGTCAAATGCCATTTGTTGAGTTGGACCCCACTTCCATTCTTCCCCTTTTCTTGTAAGCATGTTTAGGGGTCACACATGGTGTGCAAAACCTTTGATGAAAGCCTGGTAAAAATTGCAAAAACTGAGAAAAGAGCAGATGTCCTTAACGGTTTTAGGGATGGGCCAATCATGGATGCCTGCGATTTTTGCAGGGTCCATGCGAGTCACCCCCTTTTCAAGGATTACCCCCAGGTAATCCATTGCAGGAGCGTGAAAAAGACATTTTTTGAGCTTGAAGTAGAGATCGTGATTGTGGGTGACCTGGAGAACATTGCGAACTGCTGATATATGACCATTGAGGCCAGATCAGGATGTGATACCGATGTCGTCCATATAGATGTGGATAGTGGTGCCAAGGGGCTCATGTTTGAGGATCGTGTCATGAAAGATGAAGTTCATCATCGTCTGGAATGTGGCCAGGGAATTAGTAAGACCGAAATACATAATGGTGGGTTCAAAGAGTCCATAGCGTGTTTTAAAGGCTGCCTTTTCTTCATCACCCTCCTTGATGTGAACATTATTGTATCCCCAGTGGATGTCGAGCTTCATGTAGACATCCGCATTACTCAGATCCGTGATGAGGTTGGTGATAAGAGGTAATGGGTATTGATTTCATATGGTGATGTCATTAAGTTTACGGTAGTCTTGTATAGGGTGGAGCTTCCCATCCTTCTTCTTGATGAAGAAGAAGGGGGATGCATAGGGTGACTTGGAGGGATGGATGTATCCCTTTTTAAGCTCTTCACTAATGAATGTCTGCAATGCTTCATCTTCTTGTCGTGTGAGGGGGTAAATCTTGCAGTCCAGTGCTGTTGGCATGTTTGGTTTTAACTCGATAGTGTGGTCCCAGGCCCTCTTTGGAGGGAATCATCGTGATTCTTCCTCACTGAAGAATTTGGCAAATTGAGCATACTGGGTTGGCAAGACCGCAGCTGTGATTTGTTGCTTTGCCTTGATTGCGAGTTCCATAGCCGTGGTGTGTAGAGTGCACTGCTCATCTAGCTGTTGAATGATTAAGTCCCATTCTGCCATAGATAGCAGTTCTGTGGTAGTGGCTGCAATAATTGGTTGTCATGTGATTCGAGGGTTAACTAACTGGATAACTATGGGTAGCATATCTTCATAAATTATGGCATACTGCCATGTCATCCTTGGTTCAAATGTGGCCAGCCACAGGTATCCAAGTACAATGTCTTCATTCCTGATGTTGGTAATAAGGAATCTCATCTCCTTGTGAGTTTCTTTAGTGCATACATTGAGGTCCACATAATGAGTGATGGACCCCCCTTTGTTTTCTGCATTGTCGATATTCCATATCTTCCATGGTTTTTCCAGGGGAACCAGTCCCAGTCCCATTCTTTTTGCGAATTTGTAGTTCATGAAGCAGTCAGTGGCTCTGCTGTCCACTAACGCTTGTACGTTGGCCATGGCGTGATGCGTGTGAGTTGAAACTGGAATGTGCATAGATTGAAAGCGTGTAGTTACTATTACAACACCATAAGAATGTACTGCCCTCACCCAGGCCGCCAGGTTCAGGTGTTTGGAAAATCCTCTCTTTCCCAAATCCCCTTCATTACAAGTTCTTGTACGTTGTTGCTTTTGTTGGTGATCATTTGCAGCACTTGTGCTGCTTCTTGTTGTGGTGTTGCATTGGTGGCGTGTGCTTGTACAGCGACTTGTGGCTGCTCTTGTTGTTGCCTTCGGGGCTGCATACAGTCGCGACTGAAGTGTCCATAGTTCTGGCAGTTGTAACATTGTACTTCCCTTATGTCACAGGACTGCCTCCCTTGCCTTTGCATGTATCCTCCTCGCGGTGTGTATCATCCTCAAGGGTTTTGTACATATTGTCAGAAACTGGGCGTGTTTGGGCTCATTTCTTTGGAACCTGCGACCACACCTGTGCTTGCTACAACTTCTCCTCCTTGCACTCTTGCTCTTGTGGACATGTCCATGGTGTCTGGGTGTGCCAGGTGAGGTGGTGGGTGGATCCCTCCGCGATTTGCTGGATGGCTTTGGTATTTTTCGAGGTTTCTTCTCCCCTCTTTGAATTGGTTTTGCAGGTGAATGTATTGTTCTTGTCGTTTGAGGAGCACCTGCTTCCATGCTTTGTAGTTCTGTGGGTTATCCAGCGTGTAGCACTGTTTGTAGAGTTTCCGTGGGAGCCCTTTTGTGAACACGTTGATCACCATGGGCGAATCTGCGCGATAGCCAGCTCTCTGTATGAGTTCTTCAAATTTGGACACATACTTGTCAATATCCATCCCTTCCATCCTAATCTTGTCTTGTAACGTGGTTCGCGCTTGTCCTTGTTCCATTGTATTTGTAAACCGTCTCTTGAAACTATGGTATATGGCCTCCCATATTCACTTGTCATTTTCAGGTATTCCATTCGCAATTTGCAGTGTTAACCACCTGGTGTGGGTGGTGATCCACTCATTTAAATTGTCCCCCTCTAGCAATGTTAGGAATAGAATGGCATGGGAGTAGGCTTCCTGCATTGTCTGGGTGTGGTGATTCATGCCTCTGTATAATTCCCACTTAGTGAGGAATGTTTTAGTGGCTTTTCTGTCACCGTGGAAAATAGGACAGGGCTGTCCTTGTAGTTTGTTGTAATCCCCTCTACTGTTTGGGTCTCCCCCTTACGGCCCTCCTCCTCCAAGTGGTGGTCCTCCAGATGGGGGTCCCCCACCTGGCGGTCATCATGGCTGTATTCCTCCCAGGTAACACCCCGGGGGTCCACCTCCTTGGGGAATGTTGGTGGGTATTCCTTCTCCTTCCACTCATTGTCTTGCCAGATAACTCCATACTTGACTTTGCTCTTTGTCGGATGGCAGATCAGGTTGATCCAGGCCATACATTCGTTGGTTTGCAAGCTTGTCTAGCATTACATGGTGTCCTGTGTTTGGGTCAATGACTCGTTCTTCAGGCTGTAATGGCGAGGGGACCCATTCCTCTTCTCTTGTGTTTTGCAATCTTCACTCTGCTAGTGTGTCAGCAAGCCTGTTTTCTTCCTTGGTGTACGTGTGTGTTTCAGTGGCCATGGCTGCAGGGGATCGAATGGTGATTTGTTCTGCTTGGGTGGTGAGGGAATTGATATGTATCTCATCAAATCGCTGCACCTGTTGCACTTCTTCTGCATCTGAACGGTCTCCTACCTTGTCTTCTGTTGTGGTGGGTTCTTCACTGGCTTCTGATGGTGTGGGGGCACTGTCACTTTTAGCACCATCAATGGGGCCCCACTGGTCTCTTTGGGTAACTTCGCTTTGTAAGATGTTGCAACAATATTCTGGTCCTGTGGGTCATAGTACATCCCACCTTCCTCTGCAGGGGCTCCACACAACTTCAGTCCAACATGTGTGTTCAAAATTGAACTCAACTGGGTGGTATTGTGATGGTCTTGTAGGTATCTCAACCCAGTATCCAGTTATGCCACTGATCATACCCCACCGTGTGTTGGCAAGGTATCGGATAGGAACGTTCCAGTCCCCTCTTCTTTTGATGGAGTATTGCGCATATACCCAACTATCTGCAGTAGTTTCAGTCGCCACGATGGGAGCTTGGTCTTAATTGTCATGGACGCATATTATTTTCCCTATTTTTCTGTATTTTTACGGATTTATTTGGGCAAGATATAAGCAGCCAAAGTACTTAAGTTTCTTATCATTAGATATGATAAGATGGTTAGTCACATGATGCCAACATGTGCAACTTTGGGTCACATGATCATGGGATACATCATGTGATGTTATTTGACTGTGAGATAGTCTTACCATTCTCGGACTTCTATTGTTATAGATAACAATAGCACATGTGCTTGTTCTGATTGGTTAGAACCCTGTAGAATGTAATAGAACACATTACTAGAGTAGTATGATGTGTTGTATTAGGAATTACTCAGCAGATAAGGAGGACGCATCATCGAGTAGTAATAGTCGCTTACTGTGCATCAGTCAGCACAATAGATAAGGACTAATAATAGATACGATGTGTCAGCGCATGAGTCATTACACTTACTAAAGTACTTAGTAATACAATGAGCGCATTAGTATATAAACCTTGCTGTAGCCTCCTGAGTAGAACCAACTTGTCCTCTTGGTTCCTACTCAGGTGCGCATTCCTTTGTACTCTTTACTTCTACCAATCTAACTTGTCCTCTTGGTTCCTACTCAGCCTGCTGCCGTGTGACTCTTGTCCTTGACCTTGCATAAAGGTCTTTAAGTTGTTGACTTACATCTCCACGTCGTCTGCAGGTTTGTGGCGTGATTTATCTCCGCCATAGGCTTGCGTATCCAACCTCGGCTTGTTCAGTATTCAAATCTTTTATTTCGCACTTCAAGTTGTAGCCAATTGGACTCCGCTACATTAATTTTATGTGTCTACTGGCATGTGGCTCGACTTGAGCATTGGATCAGCGACACTACTGGTGAACAACTTAGTGATATGGCGGCCCCTATGGCACGCAATCGTGGGAGTATAACAGCAAGCCCAATGTGAGGGACAATACTGACTCAAGGGAGATGACAACAAGGCTCCTATCAAGAGGAGCATAAGACTTAGACTGATGAGGAAAGATAGAAGATCAAAGACAGAGTAGATTTAAGAAGACCAAGCTGTGGACTATGGGTGCAGCTTAGCTAGCCTATATACAGATACATGAGGGCTTTAAAGCGCCTCTTGAAATGTACGTAGCCAATCACATATCATAGGCTTATCGTAAGAGTCCATCCAAGTCATAGATATCGTACATTGATGAACCAATCACATACCTTGCTCTTATCATACAAGACTGGGGTTTTCTAACCGTTATTGTATGAGTCACATACCATTATCACATGCCACTGGTCCAGGGATACAGGCTACCCAGAATCCGATCATCGCATTGTAACACTTGCCCTGCATAGATGTTTGATAGGTGGCCTGGGTCTTCACCTCCAATGATTGCTGCCTAGACACATCAATATCCATTGTGTCAGGGTCTCTTGCTTTCATTGGCTGTGTAGCTGAACCCCCTTCTTTTTAGAGTCTCTTTGTCACAACCTCTGATTGATACTGCATGCTGCAGTTTGGAGCTCCATCAGGGTTGAGATGGGCATGCTCGTAAGAGCTAGTGCATCTTTGATATGGCTGTTTAGACCATCATAGAATCAGGTGTGGTGGTTGAGGTCAGACCACCCAGTCTGCTTCAAATGTTGGTCAAACTGAGCCTGATACTCAGTGACCAACATTTTGCCTTGTTTGATATGCTTCAACACCTCCCACGCTGTCTCCTGAACATTTAGAGGTATAAATCTGCATGTAAATTGTGCTTCAAATTTGGTGTAATCCCCACTGAAAGGGAACATCCCTGCCTTGTACTCTTCCAGGTAAGGAAGTGCCCACGTATGAGCATCTCCCTCCATAAGGTTGAGTACTGCCATAATCCACTTTGTATCCAAGCTCTGCCATGTTCCCACAACCTGCCAGTTCATGTTGTCTTCTTGTGAGAATGCCCAGTTGTTAAAGGCGGCCAGGAAGTGCCTTGCTTCAGCACTTGTACCCTTGCCATCCCATGAATCAGGGCGCTTCACTATGTTCTTCTTTCCTCCTCTAGGAGGGGGTGGGGCTGCATGTGCCACAGCTACTTGCTGTGTCAGATCAGTGACCTGCTGAGTCAGGATGCCCATTGCATGACTGAGTTGGTTGATAAGTGCAAGCACATTATCCATGTTAAGGGGAGTGGGAGCTGCTGGGGCAGCAGGAGTAGACAAAGAAAGACCAGCTGCTGGTGCAGACATTCTGTTTGCTTCTTCTTGGTCTTGGTGATTGGTAGCAGGGGAAGTGGCTGTACAATGGTCAAGTAAACAAGCTTGCTTGTCAGCAGAGAGGTCATCCCAGTCTTGTATGCATGAGACAAAGGCCAACTCTTGGTCTGTAAGATGGACTTTACTCTTGTACTTGGGATTTCTGGTACTGAGTGGAAGGAAGATGTGCTTGAGCTAGCTGTGCTCTCTTCTTCCCTTTGGGAGCCATGGTCTACCAAGTGAATAGATGGGGGAGGGGATAGGCAGGGGACTTAGTTGTTTGTAAACTCCACCAGATCGTCAACTGTGAAACCACTGTCTCCAACTAAATTGTCACCATATTGATGACAGAGATTTTGTTTGGTTTTAGGGATATAATAAATTGCCTGGACAAGTTCTTCAATCCAGTTACGAGCCAAGTATTGTACTTGAAAATGATTGGTGGGGTATGGTTCGTCAACGAGGGTCACTTCACTTGGCATGTAAAGATGACCGAGAGTGGTTGTGGATGAGGGGACCAGGGATGGAGGTGTAAAAATGATAGGGGAAGAAGTGTGCTGTGGTTGTTCTTTAGCCCCTAACACATATAATGAAGAATTTGGTGATGGTCTCCTCCTAAAGACCTGGCAGGCTCTCTCAACAAGGTTTGACAAGAAACGAACCAGTTTGAAAACTAGGGTGGTATAAAGATGACGTGATATGATTGTTACATTGCCACAACAACGTTGCCTGACTTAGGCGTGGTGGAAGGCAATGACTATGACTAAGCTGAGTCCAATACACAAAGTGTCGAGACTTAACATGAGGACAACGGCACGTGACTCTTCCTAGTACATGGCGTTAAGGGTGTCTTCACTCTCGATGTCTTCAACGTGGAGTACAACTCTGAAGACAAAGGCGAGGACAAGTAATAGAGAAGAGCAGTAGATGAAAGGAAGGGAAGTTGGCACTCCTAGGTCGCGGACAATGGTGGTGGTATTGAGAAGACCAGGATGGAGATCCATGGTCTGAACAACGAGTCTTATATACAGCTGCCAAGGGCTTTAAATCTCCTCCCGAATCGTAAGGTAACCAATAGCGTAACTAGCTTGAACCCTAGTACAGCTATCCTAGGAATGAGTAATCGTACTATCTTACATGTGATAACATGCTCCACTGCTGACTGATATGAGTAGTCCATGACTAATTACCACTGACCATTGTAGTCATAACCGATGTGTCAGTGTCTTGGTCAGTCTGTAACATCACCCCCTTTTCAGGTGGGATGTCCATGTTCCACGTGATCCCATACTTCCTCCAGATCCATCATGGAGCCCCTCTGCTCCTTAATTTGTCCAAGTCTGTCAGCCATTTCCAATCACCGAATACAGCCCAACTTAGCTGTGTTAACCTGCCCAAAGGCCTGCTCCAGTTCCACTATACGCGCCTCCACTCGCTTTTGTTCATCCACCAGGGTTCTGTAGCGGTGGACCTCCGCCCTGAGTGTGTTGTCATGCAGGTCTCAGATGCATTGGTCCATGATCCACTTATCTTTGTGTTGTGATTCAAGATGAGTGAGCTGATAGTGAGAGTAGACTGGACATTGATGCATCGAGTATGTGGGTGCCACATAGAGTGGTTGTGGATAGATAAGGTCTGATTCGTCTATGACCCTAAGAACAATGGGGTTCGGACACATGATGGTCTGCATGTATTTTGCCTGGCATGTGATGCCATTGACTGTAATAGGGAACACGATCCAGTGGGCACCCTTGTTCTCCCAAAAACCCAGCGGTGGCTCGGTCTTGTTGCATAAGTCACCCATTGCTGAGTGCATGACTACGCAGCCCATGTGGACATCCTCCTGGTAGATGTTGCTACCGGTAGTGGTGACTGTGTGAGGTGTGTCATCATTTATAGTGCCGTAGGAGATCTGGGGATGCTCAGCTGGGTAATATTGGTCCTCTTCTTTGTAAGCTCTGCTAGTCTGGCTGCCTTCTGCTGCTGTCGTTGTTCCACTGCGCATGTGAACTGTTTGGTTCGCCAACTGCGGGCCATTCTCTTCCACTCCCCATCCGCAGTCTTGTGCCACTTCTTGAGGCACTTGCAAGAGTCGCCTGGCTCCACTGTTTTCATCTGTTTCTTCCATGGCTTGGTCAGTGGTGTGATTGTCACATCCACTTCCTGGACTAGTGTTGCTGGGCTTCAATAGCCAGAGCTAGCTGGAGCCGAGCCATGTGAGCCCCAGAAGTTGGCTTTCCAGAATAAGCCAAGCCTCAGCTAAATTCACAGCTAAAATGCTCCAAGCCAGTGGCTAAGTCAACCAAGTCAGTTCGCTTAGTCACAGGAGCGAACTTGCCACTTTGAATGGACAAGTTCACCCCACATATACTTGTTCGATCTCATCTTCTTTTCTTTTCTTTTTTAATTCCATTTATGTGCGCCTGAGGACTGATTATGTAACGCTACTACAGGAGCGTTAAATACGACATGTATTTCTGGGTTCTTTGGGTAACAATTCAGGGAGAGTTGTGTTCAACGACTCGGAGTGAGGTTGTACAAGAACTAGTAGACTCCCGGTGTCTAGTAGTTATAGAGGAATGAGGCTCAAGCACAACAAGGGCGAGCGAAGTTCGTTTGACTTAAGCGCAACAAGGGCAAGTCGAAAGGGGGTCTGTTACGTGTCTACTGGCATGTGGCTCGACTTGAGCAACAGGTAGGCGACACTACCAAGAACGACTTAGCGATATGACGGCCCTTCGTGGCACGTGATCGTGAGAGTATAACAGCAAGCCCTAATCGTGGGGCAATACTGACTCAAGGATGATGACTAGGAAGCAGACTCCCACCAAGAGGAGCGCAAGACTTATCCCGATGAGGGAAGATAGGACGAGAGATGACAGAGTAGATTCAAGAAGACCAAGCTGTGGACTACGGCGCAGCTTGGCTAACCTTATATACATATACACGAGGGCTTTAAAGCGCCTCTTGAATGGTAAGTAACCAATCATGTATAGTATGGTTATCGTAAGTGTCCGTCCGAGTCATTCCTTATCGTACAATGACAGCCAATCACCTTATCGTACAGTACTGGGTTTTTGAGACCGTTATCGTATGAGTCACATACCGCCTATCACATGCCACTAGTCCGGGGATACATGCTACCCGGAGCCGGTCTTGAGTCGAGTCGTAACATCACCCCCTTTTCAGGGAGGATGCCCACATCCTAGTATCCTTGGTCGCGCCTGTATTCTTGGTGGTCGGAGCGCTCCCACAGTATCTCCGGGTCGCCTAGCTGTCGCTGCTCCCTTTCCAAACGTGCGAGAACGTCGGCACGGTGGAGGCGGGCGGCACATAGCGACCATCGTCCATAGAGGACTGCGATGCCTGACTCGAGCTCCCTGATGCGTTGCTTGAGGTGCTGCTGGTCTTGCGTCAGCGCCCGATATCAACGGACTTTGGCTATGATGGACTTATCTCTTAACGCCTGAAGGCATTGGTCCATCACGGGTTGGCGGAGGTGTCCCCACTCGATCTTCTTCAATTCTTCTTCGGTGTATTTGGGGGGTGTGGAGGACTCACTGTTTAGTGAGACCGTTTGTACTTGGAACACGAGGGGGGACGACGAACAATAGGGAAGAGGAGGAGGGAGACTAGGAGGAGTAGCAGGAGTGACTTTAATACTAGCAGGACTGCGATGAGATTCCACCCTATGGTGGGAGAGAGAGCAGGGGAGTCTATAGCAGGTAGATGTCACAAGTGGACAGTCTGAGGGCTGTCCGTAGCATTAGGCTAGCTTATATACCTAGTTACATGGTCTGTGCGCAGTAGAATACTCTGGAATACAGTGGAAGCATTATAAATAGTATCCAATGGCGTTAGTCTCTCTTAGGTCTCGTGACCTTCTCCGCAGTACATCCTGTAGAAGCCAATAGAAGACTATAGAAGGTCGTAGAACCTTCTAATACTAATAATAGATCCTTGTTTACCTGTTAGTAATTTGTTTGGACTCTGTCCACAAATAATAACAAGTTAAATCATCCAAAAACATCAGGCGACAATGAAAACGCGATATTGTGGACGCCTCTAATCATCACTTTTGCGCAAACGGACATAGTGGGACCATAGAGCCCAGGTTTCCTACTATATGGGAGGTGGAACCAAGGGTCCTAGTCGGACAACTTGATAGTACCCTTTCTTTGAGTGTGGCAAGTACTATTGATAGTACGTTGGTATAACTAAGTCATGAACGCGGCATACTAGTTCATGACAGGGGGTCTGGGTAGGACGGCCCGTGGTGTTGCATAGAATGGGGACACGTAGACCCGGTCGGTGCGGTCTGTCCCCATGAGGATGATGGGATCGTCGCTTTCGATGAACTGATACCAGAGCGCCGGTCTGGTGACTCCTTGAATGGTAAGGGGAGTGGGGATATAGTCGCTCCCTGCATTACGCGTCCACCCCACCGGCACCTTCGCCTCAAACGACTGTTTGAGCGGGTCTTCTACAGGTTCCCGCCATTTGTTGCGCATGATGGGGTCCCCTTCGGTGGTGGCAGCGAATGGAGTGTTGTCGGGTAAGTGTTCGAACCGTCCGTAAGTGATATGGGGATGCTCAGCTGGGTAAAGGTCCGTCTCCCGATCTACTGTCCCAAATTCTTGAGCCGCAATTCGCGCCGCCGCTTTATTTCGGCGCGCCTCTTCAACAGCTTCTTGCGTCTCGCGGCGCTTGCAGCGTCAAGCTGCTCGTTCGTCCATGCTTGCGCCGTGTGCCACCATAACTCCGCCGGCCTCTTCACGGTCGGCTTGAAGGCGGAGTCGTACTGGTACGGGCTCGGAGTCGCTCGTATCTTCTCCCATGACGAGAGGGTTCTCGTAAGATCCAGGGCGACGCTCCTCCTCGTCAGGAATGCTCCGCACTGTAAGCAGCCAGGGCTGTAGTGCACTTTCAGACAGTGTTGCCTGCGCAGGCCCGGGGAAGGTGCGCTCCACAGCGGCGAGTTCATCTCTGGTAATTGGGGCAACCACTGTACCCTCGTCTTCTGCAGTTGCATGGACCACAGCAGCTCCTTCTCCGGCGCTGTGGTTGTTGTTGTTGTTGTCGTTTCCGCTGTCGATGGTTTCCCATCCGAGGGCGGCAGTGTTGCCGGTTTCGTGGACCCGCTGGAGTCAACGTCGGGCTTCAGGAAGGGTGATGAGTCCCTCCAATAGCTCGGCAGAGAATACTTCCTCAGCGGTTTTAGTGGCATAGTATGAAAAGTCCATGGGGGTGTGGTGATGAGAAGGGGAATGTTCGTGAAGTGAAGGGGAATGGGACGACTCAGCAGTTTTGGTGGTCCTTAAGTACCCCCTTGCGTCGGAGTTCGATTGCTCAAACTCCCTTATCTTGTCCTCGGCAAAGATATCGGCTTGATTTACCCACTGTTTCTCCGAGTCGGGGTATCCAAGCCATTTGATCAAATATTGCCGTGTACGTCTTCTGCCGAATAGCCGAGTGTCCAGAACCTTCTCGACCTTGTATTCCTCTTCTCCTTCCACAAGATCCGGTGGCGGACATGTGAAGTTTGGCCCATGAATGGTAGTCTCGCGATAAGGCGTGAGAAGATCGATGTGGAACACCGGGTGGATCTTCCATTGAGCCGGTAATCTCAAGCGATAAGAGTATGGTGACATCACCTGGTCTACCATAAAAGGTCCATGCCTCTTCGCTGCCAGCTTCGCGCTTGGTTGATTGGTCTTGAGATTGCGCCCATCTAACCATACTTGGTTGCCAACTTTGAATTTGGGTGTATCTTTATGTTTGACCCACAGGTTCTGGGCCTTCGTTATCAACGACTGCGCTTCTTGTCATGCTTCTTTTAATTGCTCCATGCGTGTTGTTATCTGCGGCATGAGGGATGGCTTATCCATCCAATCAGCGTGGGGGTGATATCCCATGAGAAGTTCGAAAGGGGACTTCCTTGTTATCTCGTGGGGCCACAAGTTGTGCGTGAATTCCGCTAGTGGTAGATAGTGGAGCCAGTCCTTTTGATGATAGTCAACCTGGAACCGTAAGTATTGTTCCAGCCATTTTTTTTTATTTTTTTATTTTGGACCATTTTATTCCGGGGCAGTATAATAATACAAGACCGGTCTCATCCACGTAAGTAGACAAATTTGAGAATCGTAAGTAAATGGAGGTCGCGCCCATAGGGAACTAATCATAAGAGAGTGGCACCTTCCAAAGGAAACCGTCGTAAGTAAGGTTCGAAATACGTATAGTAAGAGTCCATGGTATGACTGAAGTCCGTTGTATGTAAAATGCGTGGGCCGCCATAACGGGGTCACGAGTCAGAGAGAACGCGCATCAACCCGGGTCAAAAGGGATTTCTCCGGTCTCCGGTCTTGAGCCAGCCTTGGATCGTTGCAGGAAGACGAGTAGCCACTTGCAGTGCTCCCCTCCAAAAAGGTCTTTCTCCTTCATTTGTCGCAATCTGATCTGCGTGAAGGGAAGTCGATTGGTTTTGATATTGAAAGACCGTCGCGCTTGAGCGAACCGCGGACAGTCATAGAGTAAGTGTCGGACCGTACGTTCCGGGAGTCCACAGGGACAAGCTGAAGCCTCCGGAGGTAGGTCTGGACGGTGTTTGAGGGTATATTCGGAAGTGAATGAGTGACGTAAAGCCATTTGAAGTGCCGTGCAATGAGTACGATGGGTGACACGGAAGTCACACTTCTCGGCTTCTTTTGGGGTGGGTGGTTTCGCCGCTAAGAACAGCGGGTGATTCCGGCCATCAGGTGGGTGGGTGAGGGTGTAGGAGTAGACGACAGAGTCTTGACCACGTTTTTGTCGGCGGTCTCGAATCCAGTCGGTGGTCCAGTTGGTAAAGGCGACCTGACGGGCGCGGAGTTTGTTGAAAGCGGCAGACTGCACGCTGACAAGGGAAGGGGAGGGGGTAGTGGTGCAACAATCCAAGGCGGCTTTCCGGGCGAGGGTTGATTGCGTGCGTGCTCGCTTGACAGGTGACCACACCAGATGTACTCTGGTGTCCCTAGGCACAGCAAAGAATTCAGTAAGTGATAAGTGAAATGTACGTAGCTCCTTCTGATTATTGGTACCGCGGAAGCGAGTGATCCTCTGTAGAGCGCTGAGATCTGAACTAAAAACGTACACATCCTTGGGCGCGACCCCGTGTTTGAACTTGTGGCAGAATGACTCCACCGCTTTGCTGACTGCAAATAAGCTGACGTCAGACTGCTCCACCTCGGTACCCATACACCATTTCTGGACGTACTGTACCCCCCCGGTTGTAAAACAAGCGGCGGCGGCGCCTACTTGCTTATTGTCAGTTCGGCCCCGATTGGAAACCATCCCAGCAAGGTAGATTAATGCCATACTAGAGCTAGCAGAAAAGCCGTAAAGCTCATCCACCCACTTTTTCCGGTCCTTGGGTCTATCCAATCCCGTGAACACGACAAACGGACCCCAGTTGGGAACCTCCCAGGGTGCGAATGCCGTGACGTCGGTCCGAGGACATCTAGGGTCAACTCGTGCACCGAGAGCCTCTAAGGCAGTAGGGCGCTGTGGCAGGCCTCCAGACCGGCCCGCATGTGCACTGACTTGTACCGGTCCAACATTGCTGCTGTCCGGGCCGCTCTGGACCGCATCTGTCCATTCCCTTCCCAGACGGGTTAGGAGCTGTGACGTACGGGGAACGCGGGTCAGTCTGTAGGAGGAAGTTTCCGTTAGCTTCTCCAAATAGAGTCTTGCTGGTAGTATGCGAAGAATCTCATGAAGGGGTTCCCATGGGGCAGTGCGGAATGCGCCTGCCACCACCTTCACCCCCTCATTCATTACCTTCTGAACTTGATTGATGAGTGTCTTGCGCTTTGGAGACGTCATCCAGAGTTGACATCCGTACGACAGCACAGGTAAGCAGACCACGTTGAACACTAGTCGCCAGCTGGCCGTGGATATCCCCCGGATGGAATTGCCGAGCATCTGTAAAGACTTGAGGGACGCTCGTGCTTGATTACACATCGTGGTCACGTGCGGTCCCCAGTCAAACTTGTGGTTAATGAAGAAGCCCAGATACCGTACGGTGGCGGAGGGATGGACTGTATAGTAGGTGTTGCGTAAAATGTCAGTGAGGTAAAGGAAAGTGGGTGGGCTGTTATGCAGGCGAGCCCTTGGCGTACGGAAGTACAGTAATTCGGTCTTGGATGGTTCTATGAAAAGGTTCGAGGCTTTGAGCCAAAGTTCACACTGCGCGTACCTCCTCCGAATGCGTTCATCAACTTCAGCCCAGTCCTTGCCATGAGCAAAGATAAGGCCGTCATCAACGTACATACCCAGAGTGGTGCCGTCAGTGGGAGGGAGAAGTTTAAGTAATGGTGACGTGTAAAGAGTGGATAGAATGGGGGAAAGCGGGGATCCCTGTGGAGTACCGATGGGCTGGTCCCTTTCCCCTTCCAATTGACTGTTGAAGGCTAGAGAGACCTTACGCCCTTCCAAGAAAGAATCAACCCACAGCGCGATCGACTTGGGGAAACCGAGGTTACGCAGCACATGAATTAACCTTCTACAGTGGACGTGATCGAAGAACCCTGAGATGTCGAAAAGGAGTGCGCCGCACTTCCGGCCGAGTCTAAGCTGTACCTGCGCGTCGTGACATAACGTTAGACCAGCATCCAGTGTGCAAGAAAAGCTCCTAGTGCCGAATTGGGTAGTAGGTAAGAGTTTGAACTTGTCCGCTTCGTAGAGGAAGCGCTTGGCCACCACTTTCTCTAGAAGCTTGCTGAGACACTCGATAAGTGAGATGGGCCGATACGACTTGGCTGCCAGATAATCATCCTTGCCGGGCTTAGGAATGACCACCACAGTGGCTTTCTTCCATATGCGCGGATGGTACCCTGTACGAAGGCAAGCGTTAAAGAGGCACACTAACACCTCTTTCGTCCTTTCCCATGATCGTTTGATGATCTCCCATGTTACACTGGAATTGCCGGGAGCAGAGACGTTGGAGCATTTTTGAAACAGAGCTTCGACCTCTTCTTCGTTGACTGGGTTCCATTCCCTCTCTTCGCAGGGTGGTGGGTCCGAGGTCTGCGCCACTTCGATTTCGTCGAGTTCGTCCACGAAGAACTTGGCATTGAGGGTTGCAGCTATCTCTTTTTGATCGAAGGATAGGATGCCGGAGGCGAGTCTCAAAGCAGGGATCCCCACGAGTCGCCTACCGTGCCGCCATTGAGCCACCTCCCAGATGTTTCGTTTAGTGACTATGTCTTCGTAATATTCTCGTTTAGCTTTCTTCGTAACCCGTTTGAGACGTTTAGATGCCTCGCGTCGTTCCGGGTTGTCGCCTGGTGGTAAGGATCGAAGTGCGTTTACTGCCTCTTGGCACTCTTCGTTCCACCATCGATTACTACGTGCTTTGGACGGAAGTTTCTTTTTGAAGGATTTGTCGCAGGCGTCCACAAGCGCGGATTGGATCTTCTCCGCGGCTCTTTCGATGGATGCTGGTGAGTCCCAAATGGTGTTAAGGTATGGGAGACCTCGCGTTACTTCATCGAGCCAGGCTTCCGTCTCGTCTTCTCCTTGAAGTGTGAAGTCCCATGCAGTCCGCGTCGCCTGCTTCGCTCCGAGGAAGAAACCCTCGAGAAGCCACAGGGAGCGGATTCCTGCATGGTCCGAGCCTAAGGAGGCTTTCCAGTCCGTAACCGGGGGTGTAAGGGCAAGGGAGGCAACCGCCGCGCAATTGTGCCATGTGAGGTCCAAAGTGCTCGGTCGTTCCTCCTCGGTCCCTCTCCACGTGACTTCCCCAGGGATTGTAGCGAGCTCGAGCGTTTGAGTGGCGGCCCATTGCTCGAACGTCGCGATCCGTGGTGAAGGCGCCCAATCACGGGGCGACCAACGCGGGGAATGGAGATTGAAGTCTCCAACCAGGATGGTCGGAATCTGTGGGTCAAGGTCAAAAGAGAGTAAGGTTTGTAATGCTGTAACGTCCTCCACGTCATTATAAAAGTTAATAATACATAGAGAGTCTCGTGAGATATGAAAGTCCACAACCTGTATGCAGTTATGCCAGGCTAGATCGTAACGTGGAACCGCCTTGAGCGGATGTAACCGACGTTTCGAACCAGTTCGACTATGTTTCCGTACGTAGATCATAACTTTCGCGCGTAAATTGTCAGTAAAGTGAGGGTATAGTAGGTTCCAGTTCTGATGGCTCGCACCACCGTAAACTTCCCGACCATATCTTGATCCGTCTTCTCTTGCTGTCCCAATCTTCCCAAACCACGGCTCTTGAACGCAAATAATATCGTCTTCTGTATTCGTCTCGAGTAGCACATGCATCATAGCGTTGCGCCGTCTCATATTGGTGGATAGTATTGATGTACTATGCATGGACACCACGCGTCTTTGTTACGTTGAACAAGGCCAACGGATGCTTGAGGTACTCCTTGATAATATTGGCTGCGCGGGGTCCGACGCCAACACCATCAGCTGGTTGGATATGGAGATCGTGCAGGATAACGAGCGTCTCCGCTTCTTCCTCCGAGATCTTGCGACTAACTTCATTGTTCTCGTACAAGGATGCCGCTAAGTTGCCCACAAATACGACCGCATCCTGGACTTCCTTTGCTTTGTCCCCAGCCGATTTGCGTTGTTCCTTGAAGACTTTGATCTCGTCGTCGGAGGCAAACTGTTTGTTTTTAAGAGTGGTCATGAGGTACTTCATCGGCGAGAACCCACCCCACTTATTCTCGAACGACTGAAGGGCCCCTTGAATCTGGGTGATGCCATTGCGTGTGTCCTTCATGACTTCCCTTGCAATGGCGTCCTTGACTTGGGATACACAGAGGGGGAGACGGTTTTTGACAGCGTAGTGTGCCTGTAAACACACTAGGCCATCTAATTCCGCTGTATTGAAACCCCACTCTTGTTCCAGTTCGCGTAAGGCCCTGTTGAAATCATCGTGGGACTCCTCGTTGCTAACTTTCGCTGCTAAGACCCAGAAAGCGTCAAAAGTTTCGGAGATAGACGCGACGCTATCCGGGAATATGACTTCCTGGACAGACGCCCCACCAGCCTCCTCGCTCGTCGCCTTTCCGCATCCCCTTCTTCGCTTCGATTTGCTACCTTCCACTACGCTGAATCCTAGAGTGTCCGTTGTAGCCGCCTTCTCCTTTCCTCTGTGGCGAGGCAAAGACGCTAAGTACGAGTTCAGTGAAGTCGTAGATTTTGTCAGTAACCCTTTTCGGTAGAAGAGAGTCAGCGGGACACGGGGCAGCGGACCGGTACGAAGACTCTTTTCTTTTTGAGATATTTAGCGCGTGCGCAGGTACGGAACTTTAGAGCTCGGCAAGAACTCGAGAGGATAGAGCCAAAAGAATTAGCTGTCTTTTCGAATCGGAGGGTCGTGCCCTTATATACAGAACAATGTAGTCTAAATCTCTAATCTAAGGGGGCCTCGAGGCCTGTCGTTCGAGAGGCGCTTGCTGCGACAAGTGCAGATGTGCGATGAGTGCGTGGCGAGGGTTTGTGGTCGGGTTGCGGGTACGGCAGAATAGGTCGTTCCGAGCCCAAGTCGGAGATGTCCCTTACATCAGCCAGGGGGTCGAAATACTGACCATCCCTGGTCAAGGTCTTCTTCGGCGCTGAAATTTCTCCTCGATCTCGTCTCCACCTCTCCATCCACTTCCGTCCTCTATACTTGTCTTTGCTCTGCCTCCTCCGTCCGTTCTTCTCCGTCCTCTACTAGGTCTTGATCTTCGTCCAGATAGATTTGTGTGAGGTCTTCGCGCTCGATTAGTCGCGTGACCGGTATCGAAGTTCGAGAGCGCGCATGGTATGGGACCAAACGAAAGGCCGCAAATCTCAGTTTTGAGACTGCACCGTCGAGCTCTGCGAGTCGGTACGATCCGTTTGGGGTTCGGCGCACCACGACCATGGGGCCGAGGTAGCGCGGCTTGGACTTGCGCCCAAGGTTGGTCTCGATGCTTGAGTTGCGAACGAGCACGAGTGCTCCTGGCTTGAAGTCAAAGTCGCGTAGCGCGCGCTCGTGAGCTCGTTCGAACTGTTGCACAGATTCGAAGTGACTCTTCAGTACGTTGTCGTGAATTGCAGCGAGGTCTTCGTCGCGGCTTTGTAGCTGACGTGCGCGGATAGCGAGGAGTTCGCTGGTGGTCAGCGGCTTAGCGATGTCCGGCACTAGAAACGTAGCTAGCGTTATGTCAAATGGAAGAATGGGTTCCACACCGTGGGCCATGAAAAATGGGGTGTGCCCCGTCGCTCTTCTTGTCGTGACGCGATCCGCCCAGAACATGTGAGGGGCTAGGGAAGGCCACCTTGAGATAGTGCCTTCGCACGCCTTCACAAGGGACTCCCGGATCGTGCGATGTTGGCATTCAACGATACCGTTTGCGCGTGAGTTATATGCCGATATGCGGATATGTCGTATCCCATGTCGGTCAGCGAGGGTGTCTAGTGCAGCGATGAACGCTGTGCCGTTATCTGTCACAATTTCTTCGACTGCACCCCATCGGCATAGCAGTTCTTCGAAGATAAACGCGGCGAGGGTTCTGCCGGTTTCGGTATGGAGCGCGCGCCACTCGGGCCACGCGGTCAGTGAGCAGCGCGCTTGAACGATGTACCGGAATCCTGCATAAGGGGGCATCAGCATTGTGTCGATATATGCTTTACGAAAAAGGGGGGCCGGCGTAGCAACGACCAGGGGAATGTGGATTTTTGTTGTTTGTCGAATTTGGCACTCGTGGCACGTTGAGATGTGTTGTTTGACGTCGCTTGCTATGGTCGGCCACCAAAAGCGGTCGAGGAGTGTTCGTAGGGTGCTGTAGAACCCTTTGTGGCCGAGGCTGTCGTGGGCTTCGCGGATGGTTACGTTGCGTTGGTGAGGGAGTAGGACGAGCTGGTTGCGTCCTTGTGCTTGTCGACGCCAGAGTCGGCCGTTGTGCGCTAGGTAGCGCTTTGATCGCTTGCTAGTTTGTTCTTGTTCGGCTGGGGTTGTATTGGTGAGGAGGCCGTTAGTGAGGAACTTGAGGATTTTGCTCAGCTCGTCATCGAGAGCCGTGTCGTCGTCTTGCCGTATTGTTGGCGGGTCCGGGTTTACCTCTCCTACCTCGGTTTCAAAAATGCTTGCCGTAGGCGGTTGCGTTTGTTGCCAGGTGGTGGTCCAGATGCCGAGCGAGAGGACTTCGTCGACCCATTCCTCCGGGTCGCCGTCGTTGTCGTCTTCCCCCGGTATCGGCTCGCGCCGGGAGAGTCCATCGGGGCCCGCGTGTTTTTCAGCCGGGACGTGGTCGAGTTTGAAGTCGAAGAGTTTGATGGCAGCAATCCACCGGTTCATTGCTGCATTGGGTTGGACGTCCGGGTTGTTCAACATCCCGCGGATGTATTGGGCGTCCATTTCTATGACTAGATTAGTAATGCCGACGATATGGACGCGTAGCACACGAAGGGCCCGAAAAAGGCCGTATAACTCGATCTTTGGTTGTGAATAGCGGCTCTCTCGGTCATTCCAGCCTATTGAACCGAAGCGCGAGGGTCGTCGTTGGCCGTCTTCGCATTGTTGGGACAGGATCCAGCCGACCGCGCGCCATGACGAGTCGATGGCTAAGAATACGGGGTGGGGGGAGGTGTAGTCGATGGGGATGAGGGCTTGGGACTTTATGATAGCTGTTTTAAGGTCTTGCATTGCTTGATCGTGTTGCGGTGTCCAGGCGAATTCGACGTCTTTTCGTGTGAGGTCGACGAGGGGCCATGCGATTGCCGAATAGTTTTTGATCCAAATGCGCATTGTTCCGGCCGTTCCTAGGAATGCACGGACATCAGTAACGTTTTTACATGCGGGCCATGTCTCGATCTTAGCTGTTTTTGATTCGTCTGGGATCCTTCCTTCGTAGTTGCATTTGTGTCCTAAGATGATTACTTCTGGTGCTGCGATGAAAAGTTTGGGTGCCGAGACGGTTGCGCCGGCGTGCCCTAGGCGGTGGATAACACGGTGGACGTCAGTAAGGTGCTCCCATACAAAACGTCGAATACCGGGGTTCTCGGGGATTGTTTCGTATCCTCCGTCTGATGTTTCATAACGTGACGCGGGGCCTCTGATTGCTGTATAATCTATAAAAGGTTTTGTGACAGTCGGAATCTCGGGTTCGAGAATGAAGGTCACGTCACCGTGGAAGACTGCGACTGCGTTCGTTGCCCCTTGGGGGAGCACCGTACACCTTAGTGCTCCCAGGGGGGTCTGGAAACTTGTAAGGTCGCGCGAAGATGTTGCGAGGGTTCGGTGGTCGTAGCCGACGAACAAGTCGAGCATGGAGTAGCACGCACGTGCGGCCATGCTTTCGATGAACTGGTCGACGAAAGGTGGAACTGCGGCGTTGCGGATTGTTACTGTGTTGAGGGGTTGGAGGTCGTGTACTATGCGCAGCGACCCATTCTTCTTTTTGATGCAGAACCACTGGGATCTGTAGGAGGTGTCGGATGGTTCATATACGTTGGCGGCGATTTTTTGTTTGAGGAGGTCGATGACGTTGTCCATAATGCCCGTGGGTATGGGGATATTTTTGTGTATCCACGGGGTGTGTGCGATGGTTGGGATTTTGACGGGGGCGAAGTATTCGTCGCGGAAACGTCCGCGCTCAGCTTCCGTCCAAGCGAGTGCGTTTTCATTGGTTTTGAGGACGTGTTGTGCGAGGCGCTCTTCATCTGGCCATAGGAAGTTGTACTGGTTGATCTTCATCGCATCAAGGCGGTCTTGAGTAAGGCGGAGACCTGGGACGAAGTAAGGCGGGTTAGTAGGGAGTTTAGGCAGGGAGAGTAAGGGATCTTCGGGTCGACGGCGGACTATGTGGAAGTCTTCCGGTAGCGATGCTGCTACTGGGTGTACTTTCTTTGCTGCCTTTTTGTACGCTAGTGCGACGATTGATGGTGCCGAGGTTAGTTGCTGTAGGACGCGGTGGGATGTTGTTGCTGAGTAACATTTGGGGGCAGACATTCGGGGTGGAGCAGGGTGGGTCATGACGGCGAGTGTAGAGATGAACCCTACTGAAGCCTGTCGTGCTCTTGTTGGGACTTGCACGGAGCGGGCCCTGTCGGATGGGTCACGAATTGCGAGTTTCACGCTGCCGTCTAGGTCGTCTTCAAGTTTGCACAGGAGGAGGTTGTGGAAGGGTCGCCCGAGGAGGAGCCGGAATGGGGCGTTCTCGACGACGTATGCATGGGCGCGGAAGCTTACATCGCCGATGCACATGTGCAGGTTTTCAGCACACCCGAGGGTCCAGCTGGTTGAACCATTTGCGCCTTCCATCTCTAGGCGTCTTCTGGGGTTGATACGTGCTCCTACCTCATGGGCCAGGTCGGTGCGGATTGCGATGATTTGAGATCCTTGGTCAAGTACGCCGGCCTCAGTTGTCTTACCGTTTATCATCACATCCACCTCTCGGAGGGGGAGGGTGAAGTTGATGGTGGGCGAGGTTGGCGGTGCGGGTTCCCATGGTGTGTCAGGGGTGGTCTCAAGATCTTTGAAGGCTCCGGCTTCTATGTGTCGAGGGCGTAGTTGTTCTGCGAGTGACTTCCGGATGGGGTGGCTGGCGGCGAGGATGTGGGCCGGGGTCGTTTGGCCCAACTTACCGTCGAGTAGCCACGCTGCCAGTTCTTCCGTGAGTTTTTGATCTTCAATGTCTGATTGGTACTTGAATTGAGGAGCGCGGAGTGAGTTTGGTGTGAATGGTGGTTTTGGGAGTGGCACCAGTGCTTGCGTTGGTGTAATTGGGGTTGGTGGGACCGCAGGCGGCTTGGGTGTTGCTTCGGGGAGTTTTGACGCTCTGGTTTCCCGCCGTTTTCGCTCACCCGCAAAGACTTCATACATGTTGTAGAGTTCGCCGTCTGGCGTTTCGCTGGTGCCGTCATCACTTCCCTCAGATGCGTTGTCGGGGATTTGTACGGCCTCGAAACTGAGCGCCGTCTGTGGGAGTATGTCGCGCAAGAGGGCCGCGGCGCCGCTGGTTTGTATGGAGATAATGGGGGAAGACTCACTCGACATCATGCCTGCTTTTGCCAGCCAGGTGTCGATACCGTGTTGGAGGCCGCGGCCGCTTCCGTCATTCAGGATAGATTGTCCGTCTACAAGGTACATTCTGCCGTTCATGACTGAGGCGCGGCCGGTACGCACGTATTCTTCCGCTGCAGGGCATCTTCGGACTATGTGGCCTTGCAGGGCGCAAAAGGCACATCCATCCGTCCTTGGTGATTTGCCGAAGAAGCTCGCCGCCTCGCTTGGCAGTCCGGCGGATTGTGCTTGCTGGCTTCGTGGGCGTTGGATGGTAACATTTGGGGAGTGGCTTGCCGGGGTCTGGTATGCCACGGCTGTTGTTTGACCAAACTCGGGTGGTGGTAGGGGATTGGCTGCGTTTGGGAAGCGGTAGCTGATCTGTGCGAAAAGCACCGCATACGCCGGATCACGCACCGAGAGGGTGTGCATTTTTAGTACCATCTCCTCTATCTCTCTGTCGTCTCGTGCATTCGATTTTGGTGAGTCAGCGAAGCGGACTGTTCTGGTCTCATATTCGGACTTCGAGTGGTCGGGATGGGTGGCAAGGTCGCGCGAGGGGTCGTGGTCGTGCTGAGGGACGCGGTCGCGGGGGAAGTCACGGTCGCGCCGGTATGGCGCGGGCTCGTGGTCGTATTGTCTTGAATCGCGACCATCTCCGGGTGGTTGATGGGGCCACCGGGTTGGGACATCGGTCTCGTAGTTTGGGTTGTCGTGGGTGTGCATCGACCTAAAAGACTGCATATCAGCGAAGTATGCTCGAGCGACTGAATATACGTCTTGTAGTTCGTAGGGTCTGTTGCGTGGACGGTGAGGGTGTAGGGGGTAAAGTCGGTTTGCCATTGAGGTGCGGTCATAAGAATGGAATCCCCGAAAGAACTCCGCATTGCGTTCTTCGTCTGAGATCAGGTTGGCAGAGCGAAGAGGGTTGCTGATTGCCAGAAAGCGCCTATAGTAGTCTAGGACGTCCTTTTCATCACGCATCCGGGTTCTAGAGGACTTGCTGACGAGCTCAGCTAATCCTTGCCTTGAGTAACGCGTTTCTGCGTCCATGTCGGGGTAGAGTCTCTCCAGCTCTCTTCTGAAGGTCGCCCAGCTGCCAGTTGTGTAGCCAGGTAGGGATTTCCAGAGATCTTTGAGGGAGTAGGGGACATATCGAAGGATCGTCTCTACTTTTTGTTTGTCGCTTAGCTTGTGTCCGTCAGCAAGCTCACCGTAGTCAGAGAGGAAGTCTGCGATGGGCTCATCGGACATCCCAGCGAAAAACGGAGTTTTTGTGGGGCGCGGCATTGCTGCCGGGCCAATTACAGTGTGTGGGGGCATAGGAGGGGCGGGGAGGGCTGTGGGTGGTTGGGGTGGAGCGGAGGTGTGTAGGCGAGATAGTGAGGCTGAGCGAGGGCGCCGAGACAGAGTCGGAGCTGGGGGGGGTTGGTAGAAAGGGAGTGGTAGGATATTGTTTTGGCGTATGCGTAACGAGACTGGGTTGATAGGGAGATAGGTGAAGTCGGCGAGCGGGTTGACTAGATCAGCCAGTGGGTCGATTAGGTTGTCGGGTGGGTTAATGGGGTTGACAAGATCAGTGGGCGGGTTGGCGGGGTTAGTAGACGGGTCGGCAGGATCAGTAGACGGGTCGGCGTGGTCAGCAGTAGTGTTATCAGGGTTGGCAAGAGGGTTGACAAGGTCAGCAGGGTGATCGGCTGGATCGGCGGTGTGATCGGCTGGATCGGTGGTGTGATCAGCTGGATCGGCAGTGTTGTTGGCTAGCGAAGCGATAGGATTGACAGGGAGGACCGGGTTGGCAAGTGGGGCGATAGGATTGACTGGGAGGACCAGGTTGGCAAGCGGAGCGATAGGTTTGGCAGAGAGGGCCGGGTTGGCGACGGACGGTGGTGGGGCTGAGCGGGAGTGGAGCGGAGTTGGTTGGTTGACAAGCTGAGCCGAGGCTAGGGAAGGGGAGCGTATGCGAGCGGGTGATGGTGCTGCTGAGCTTGGGAAGCTTCCAGGTAGCTCGGAAGTGATCGAGACGTGGGGAGAGGAAGGTTCTTCGGTTATGGGGAGGACTGAGCTGGAGGCTAAGTTCTGGCTAGCTTTTCGAGTTGTAGGGGCTGGTGTGGCTAGGGAGCTTGGTGGGTTGGATTTTGCGGTAAACTTACCTGATCTATCGCAATTTGGTAGGGTTTTTTTGCTCATGCACGGGGGATAGAATGGGAGGGATGGCGACAGGTGGTTACCACTGGTTGTAACTGGTGGGTCAAGACAAATCTATTGGAACTTCACTTGAAGGTGGGCTCCAGATGTGGCGAGGCAAAGACGCTAAGTACGAGTTCAGTGAAGTCGTAGATTTTGTCAGTAACCCTTTTCGGTAGAAGAGAGTCAGCGGGACACGGGGCAGCGGACCGGTACGAAGACTCTTTTCTTTTTGAGATATTTAGCGCGCGCGCGGGTACGGAACTTTAGAGCTCGGCAAGAACTCGAGAGGATAGAGCCAAAAGAATTAGCTGTCTTTTCGAATCGGAGGGTTGTGCCCTTATATACAGAACAATGTAGTCTAAATCTCTAATCTAAGGGGGCCTCGAGGCCTGTCGTTCGAGAGGCGCTTGCTGCGACAAGTGCGGATGTGCGATGAGTGCGTGGCGAGGGTTTGTGGTCGGGTTGCGGGTACGGCAGAATAGGTCGTTCCGAGCCCAAGTCGGAGATGTCCCTTACACCTCCTTCAGAGGTTGGAGTGACGGTGCCAACCAAGGGTGGGGGTTTGAAACCTCCCCTCACCGGGCAATCACGGGACCTAGCATTATGTGGGCCGCCGCAAATCAAACACTTGAACCTGCAGTTACATTTTCCTGCCGTAATATGAGTAGTTGCTTTGCAGTGGAACACATGTTCCGTCCCCATATGCGCTCCTCCGCAGATATAGCATTTGACACTGTTGGGCGCAAGCTTACAGGCCGGACTGCCCGAAACGTGTCCCATCAAATGACATCTGCCACATTGTTGAATGAACGGGCTATTACCGGTGGTGAAAAAGCCCACGCGTAAACCAAACATGGCCACGCCATGAGCCTTAGCCGCCGCCGTCCTAGACCCATCCTCATCAATGTACACAATCTGCACCGTAGAAGTTGAAACTGTAGAAATGGTGTGAACTGAAGCCTGCCAGTGAGGCATAGAGCAGAAGATCGCATCTTCAAAGAACGGCATTAGCCTTAGTTCCCGGAGAAGCGTGTCCGGCGAGTGGATTAATCCCCCTCCGTCAGAGGTGGGTACTCCCCTGAGTTGAGCAAAAGTCCACCTGCGATTGGGCAGAATATCACCACAACCTAGGGGTTCCACTAGCGCCTTCCTGTATTGAGAAATGATGTTAAAAGGAACCGTGCCCGAAAAAACGTAAACAAAGTTCAGAGACCCTGGCTTAGTGGACCATCGTCCGCACATAAGCGCAGGTGGTGAAGCCGTCAGCTTCTCCATCTGACTACGGACAGATTGGACGATCTGGGTGGGGGTGAGTCCGCGAATCGCTTCCTCTTTCTTCGGGTCCTTCAGACCCTTACCCCTCATGACCGTAATTTCTGTGTTAGTGAGGTATGCGGGCGTGCCGCCAGCCTTCCTCCCCCCCGCAACTGTTCTCCCTACCACACCAGCGTTGGTGATAGCACCAGCTCTGGCCGTAGTTTGTCCAGCGTACGTGGTTGAAGTGACTACCGACGCCCATCTGGTAGCGTTTCTGGGAACCGGAACCGGTCCATTCTTCCAAGCCGGAATGACCGGTGGCGGGGGTCCTACAGGAGGTCCCATCGGTTCTCCGGGAGCAGGGTTAGAAGGGGCAACCGCATCTGGCATTGCACCAGGAGCAGTCGCCGCGGATGAATGACCCACCGCCGCATCTGACCTTACACCAGGAGCGGTAGCAGGGGGGAGGTGTGGGGGAGGATCGCGAGCCTTAGCTACACTCTTGCCCTTATTCCCATTTGGCTTGCTAATGTTCGTGATACGGATGTCCTGCTGGTCCATCCGATCCGTGAGCGATGAGATCTGACTAGAGAAGGCTGTGGTAATGTTGTTCTGGAGAGCGTTGAGTAGCTCAGCTAGACCAGGTAAGAGAGGGATCGTAGGTAGGGCCGGTAGGGTGACTACAGAGGCGGGCGCGGGCGCCTCTGTAGTCTTAACATGGTCCTCCTCCATAATATTCGCCGGATTGTGCATCGATGAAGCCACTCCCCGAAGAGGGTCCAGAGAAGGCTCAGACGGCAAAGTGGGTAATGTGAGAGGGTTGCGTAACGGTCCAGTGGGTTGCTGTGATGCTCGAACGTTGGCCGGTACCGAAATAGGTTGGATGGGCGCTGGAGATGAGTCGACTTCGAAAAGAGGAGGCGGGAGTGGGTCTTCTTCCATCCCATCTTCATTAGAAGATGCTTCGCTACCAGCCATTGAAAAGGGTTTCGGAATGACTAGCTTTCGTCCCTTCTTCTTGTTTTTCCTTGCTTGAGGAGTGACACTCCCATCCAATTTCCGCGGCTTAGTGACCGGCGTAACTGGAATGGGGTCTGGCGTAACGTCCTCCGCACGTGAAGCAGACCTGGACCGTTTACCATCAGGGATCGCCCGCTTTGTCTGGTGTCCCTCGCGTTCTTCGTCTTCGTCTTTGCGGAACAACTGGTAGCCCAGAAGCGCCGCCTTTTCCCTAAGAAAAGTGAGCTGAACGGAGTCACGATACGCGACAGCCCAGTTCTTCTTTTCGGAGGCTATCTCTGCCCTGACCTCGCGTCGGACTTCCTCGATGCTCTCCAAATACTTACGACGGATGATTGCCCTCGCGTTGTCGGTTTCTTGAAGTAGAAGATACTTTTCTACTTCTTCCTTGATGATGCTTTCCTTGATTTCGGCAGCTTTTTTGTCTGCTTGTGCCTGAATTTCTTCGCTGCACTCTCTGACAATTTGGCTGTGAGTCAATACAGGAATATCAGTACCGGTAGCTTCGGCCCGGAGGGCAGCCGCGAGTCCTTTCCGGTACACAGTTCTCCATTCATCGATGTCTTCGATACATTCGTCCTCGAGTTTCTTCATCATGCGCTCTCGAACTTTCCGTTCGACTTCAGCTTGAGCAACCAGATCGTCTTTGAGTTGGTTGATGAGTTGGTCCGCCATATCGTCCATGACAATTTCGCGAATCTTCTCAACATCGTCCGTCGACTCTTGATATGCTTCAACTGCGGCAAGCTTGACCGCCCGTTGAATATGCTTCTGCGTGACTTTCTGTAGATTGTTAAAGTATTCAACAAAAGGCAAGTTATCCCCTTTATCGTGTTGTTCAAACAGCTCCGCAAGGTGGCGAGCCATTACAATGATGCGGCCTCCTTCCATAGAAGGCATCCCTAGCCCTGGGGCGACCCGAAAATGATCTTCGTCCGGTATCAACTTGACTCTTCCTTTGACCTTAGGGCCTCCAGAACGAAGGACACCTCTGGTCATCGCTGTGAGAAGGGCGGCCGATAGCCTAAACCAAGAAGAAGGCGTAACCCCCTTGGTGGTGAGGTCATCATCTAGACCGGCATCTAGTGCCGACAGCACCATCCCCATCGAGTCGTTAAAGTCCTGTACGTTAGCAGGGATGGAAGATCCAACCCGAAGCTTGATCATATCTCGTAAGTAAAATTCAGACCAACCGCTGGCGCTTTCGGATACGTCACGGCCGATCTCTTCTCGAAGGTCTCGGATCATTGTGGCCAGATCTTCCTTCTGGCCAGCGCTATATCCGACGCCATATACCTCATCACCCTTTTCCCCTTCGACCTCCATGTCCGACAAGTCGATGGGTGGTGCGAGCATGGGGTGTTTGATAGCCCTCTCGATGTCGCCGAAAAATTCTGCAATATTAGTGGGTACCGGCACGGCTTCCCGGAAGTATGCCAGCTCCTCAGAACATCCGGACTCATATGTGAGATGGGTCCAGGCTGAACTCCGTGAGTGATCCCTCCCCTTACTGCGCGCTCTAGAGGCACGTGGGGTGGAGTTAGATCTGATGTTGATAGTTTCAGGTTCTTCCGGAAGCGTCACTTCCTGACTGAAACCGGTGTTAGTGCGAATTGTTTCCTCAATAAGCCACCTCGTTTTCTCAGGCAGGCGTTTCAAGGAATGGCCTCGTTCCATCTCTGCAGCCCGAACTATGGCCGCACGGAGGCTCGATTGTGAGGAGGGACCCAACTTGACCCCCAAGCACACTGGCTCGGAGGAGTCCCTCCCATCGTTTTCGTCGTTGTATTGGATGGGAGAAGCCATTCGACTATCTTCACCATCAGCAATAACGCTTTGTTGATTGATTGTGTCGTCCGAGATAAGTCCAGGTCCGGTAGGAGTCCCTTGAAGCTCCATTTGGGCCGAGCTAACCGGTGGAGTGGGCTCCCAGGTGGTGGGAGTTGATTGAATGGCGTCGAATACTTCAATGCCATCATTGAGTGAGTTTGCGAGATGTTGGTTAAGGTCACCCATGTTAATAGGCGATTGAGGGATGGTTGGTGTGGACCACGGAATGTGTTGTCCCGATGGCGTTGAGGGTGGATTTGGATTGTTTTGCTCCATAGAGCTCTAGGCTAAAAGGATTGAGGAGGTCGAGAGGTATTCCAGTCGTTATCTCTAAGAGTAAGAGTGAAAAAGCGGGACCACAGCCAAATTCCAAGGGAGATGGTGGTGGTAAGAGGTCAAGAAGGGATGCTTGATTGTTCCAGCCATTGATTTGTCCTTTCTGATTGTCCGTCTGTTCGGGGATGGTATGCTGATGAAATGTTCTGCTCAATTCCCAGTTGCCTGCATAGTTCCCTTGTGAATCTTGAGGCGAATCGTGGGTCGCAGTCCGAGATGATCTTTGCTGGAAGTCTGTATCGTGCGAATACGTTTTTGGCATACGGTTGAGCGGTTTCTTCCGCAGTAATATCCTCGGTACACGGTATGAATACCACCGCTTTGGTACAGTCGTGGTCAGTGACTGTAAGTATCGAGTCGTACCCTCCAGATGATGGCAACTTAACGATGAAGTCCATGGCTATCGTTTCAAAGGGCTTCGCGTCTTCTTTCAGGAATATCGGGGAGAGAGGGGCGTGGATAGGTCGTGTGTTGGCCTTATTTCGCTGGCATTCCGCGCATCCCCTGATGTATTCCACCACATCTCTGGTCATTCCTGGCCAAAAGTATCGTCTAGCCACAAGCATGCCAGTTTTTGTCATGCCCGGGTGTCCATACACTGGGGGGGAATGGTGAGCATCGATAATTGCACGTTTTACGGATACTCCCCCGGTGACAACGCGTCTGCCTTCCTTGTACCATACCCCATCGATCTTCATTAATCTGTGCGTGTTGATCCACTGTTGTATTTGTGCCTCGTCTTGTGCTTGTTCGGTCATTTCCGTGGCTTCGACGGATGTCGTGCCCGTGGTTCGGAGGAACATGTGGTCCAGGAGTACCACTACACTTTGATAGTTGTTGTCCCTGGTGTCATAGTCGCTGCGTCTTGATAGTGCATCAGCACGTCCATTTGCCCGTCCTGCTACGTGCTTTATTTTGATCGGATATTCAGACAGTTCAACTACTTCCCTTGCTATCCGCCTGTTAATGTTTTGAGGGCTTCTCCAGTATAGCAGGTTTGCGTGGTCTGAATGGACGATGATGTCGTGTGGTGAACCCGCTAGTAGGGGCTTCCAATGTTTGAGTGCCTCCACTATCGCCAATAGTTCGAGGTCGTATACGTGGTAGTTGCGTTGAGCCGGGTCTAGCGTCTTTGAAAAGTATCCGATTGGGTGTTTCTTGCCATCTTGCTTCCGTTGCAGGAGAACCCCTTCTATGGCGTATCCTGAGGCGTCTACTTCTAGCTCAAACTGGTCTGTTAGTATCGGGTGCGCCAATATAGGTTCCTGCGTTACTTGCGCTTTCAACGTGTCGAACGCTACTTGTTGGTCTTGTCCCCACTTCCATGCTTCCCCTTTCCTTGTGAGTGTGTTTAAAGGGCGTGCATGGTGTGCGAAACCTTTGATAAAAGCGCGATAAAAATTGCAGAAACCGAGAAAAGAGCGAACATCCTTAACAGTTTTAGGGGTAGGCCAATCGCGGATGCCCGCGATTTTTGCAGGGTCCATGCGTGTTACCCCCTTTTCAAGGATTACCCCCAGGTAATCCATTGCGGGCGCATGGAAAAGGCATTTTTCGAGTTTGAAGTAGAGGTCGTGGTCCTTGGCAACTTGTAGGACGTCGCGAACTGCGTTGACATGGCTATCAAGGCCAGCGCGAGATGTGATGCCAATGTTGTCCATATAGACACAGATCGTGGTACCCAGCGTTTCGTGTTTGAGGATAGTGTCTCGATATATGAAGTTCATCATTGTCTGGAATGTAGCCGGAGAGTTGGTTAGCCCAAAATACATGACTGTGGGTTCGAAGAGTCCGTAGCATGTTTTAAAAGCCGCCTTCTCTTCGTCCCCTTCCTTGATGCGGACATTGTTGTAGCCCCAACGGATATTGAGTTTCGTGTAGATGTCCGCGTTACTCAGGTCCGTGATGAGATCGGTAATGAGTGGAGGGGGGTATTGATTTCACACCGTCACGTCGTTTAGCTTTCAGTAATCTTGTACGGGTCGTAGCTTGCCATCTTTCTTCTTGACAAAGAAGAAAGGAGATGCGTAGGGTGATTTGGAGGGTCGTATATACCCCTTTTTTAGTTCATCCGTGATAAATGCCTGGAGTGCTTCATCCTCTTGTCGCGTAAGGGGATATACTTTACAATCCAGTGCTGCTGGCGCATTTGGCTTTAGGTCGATGGCATGGTCCCAAACCCGCTTGGGGGGAAACCGTCGTGACTCCTCTTCACTAAAGAGTGCTGCGAAGTGTGTATATTGCGGTGGTAGGTTTGCGGCCTTCGTGTATTGTTTTGCGTTGATGGCGAGTTCTGTTGCTGTTGTGTGAATGGTGCATTGCTCCTCGAGTTGCTGAACGATTGCATTCTTCTCTTGAGCAAAGAGCGGTTCTGTAATAGTAGTGCCAATGACGGGTTGACACATTATCTGGGGGTTTACAGACCGGATTACCACGGGCAGCATATCTTCATGAATGGTGGCATATCTCCATGTGAATCGTGGTTCGAATGTGGCTAACCATGGATATCCCAGGACAATGTCTTCGTTGCTGATGTCGGTAATGAGGAATCTCATTTCCTTATGGATTCCTTTAGTGCGTACATCGAGGTCCACATAATGAGTGATGGACCCCCCTTTGTTTTCGGTGTTATCGATGTTCCATATCTTGCGCGGTTTTTCCAGGGGTACCAGCCCCAACCCTAATTTTTTTGCGAATCTTTGGTTCATGAAGCAATCGGTGGCTCCACTGTCCACTAGAGCTTGTATGTTGGCCATTGTGTGATGTGTTCGTGTCGAAACTGGAATGTGCATAGACCGGAATCACGTAGTTACTATTACAACATCACGAGAATGTACTGCCCTCACCCAGGCCGCCGGGTTTAGGCATTTGGAAAATCCTCCCTCTCCCATATTCCTTTCATCACCAATTCTTGAGTTTCATTGCTTTTGTTGGCGATCGTTTGGAGTACTTGCACCGCTTCTTGTTGTGGTGTTAGGTTCGTGATGGTGCGGGCTTGAACTGGTGGTGGTTGATTCTGTCGTGCTTTTCGGGGCTGTGTACAATTGCGACTGAAGTGTCCGTATCACTGACAATTATAACATTGTACTCCCCTGGTATCACGGGGTTGCCCCCCTTGCCGCTGAACGTATCCTCCTCTAGGTGTATATCGCCCCCTCAATCCTTGAGTATAGGGTCGGAAGTTCAGGTCGTTGGGGCTCATGTCTTCAGAACCCGCGACCGCTGCCATGCTGTTATCGACTTCCCCTCCTCTTGCTCTGGCTCATGCAGATGTGTCCATCGTGTTGGGGTGCACGAGGTGCGGAGGTGGGAAATACCCCCCTCGGCTTCCGGGGCGATTTCGGTATTTTTCCAAGTTCTTCTTCCCTTCATTGAAGTGATTTTGAAGGTGGATATATTGTTCTTGCCTCTTAAGGAGGGCCGCTTTCCACCCTTCATAGCTTTGCAGGTTATCGAGCGTGTAACATTGCTCGTATAGTTTGCGCGGGAGTCCTTTGGTGAATACGTTGATCACCATTGGTGAATCTGCTTGATAGCCAGCGCACCACACTAATTCTTCGAATCTGGACACATACTTGTCAATGTCCCCTCCTTCCATCCATATTCCATCCTGCAGCGCTGTTCGCGCTTGCTCTTGCTCCATTGTATTCGTGAACCGCCTTTTGAAGCTGCGGTATATGGCTTCCCATATTCGTTCATCGTCTTCCGGTATTCCATTTGCGATTTGTAGTGTCAGCCATCTAGTGTGGGTGGTGATCCATTTGTTTAGATCGTCCCCTTCCAGGAAAGTGAGGAAGAGAATGGCGCGCGAGTAGGCTTCTCGCATTGTCTGTGTGTGGCAGTTCATGCCTCTGTATAATTCCCACTTAGTGAGGAATGTTTCAGTGGCCTTCCTGTCACCGCGAAATATGGGAGGGGGCTGCCCTTGTAGCTTGTTGTAGTCCCCTCTTCCGTTGGGGTCTACTCCCAGTGGTCCTCTGCTACCACCTTCGCCACCACCCCCACCACCTCCTCCTGGTGCTGGTGGCCCTCCTGCTGGTGGTCATCATGGTGGTATTCCTCCGGGATATCGTCCAGGGGGTCCGCCCCCTCGTGGAATGTTGGCAGGTATTCCTTCACCTTCCACGCGTTGCCTTGCCAGGTAGCTCCATACTCGACTTTGTTCTCTGTCGGAGGGTGGATCAGGTTGGTCGGGTCCGTACATTCGTTGGTTTGCGAGTTCATCTAGGGTCAAGTGGTGACCTGTGTTTGGGTCGATGACTCGTTCTTCTGGTTGCAGCAGGGTCGGCGCCCTTTCTTCTTCACGTTCATTTTGTAGTCTTCGCTCAGCCAATGCGTCGGCGAGCCTGTTTTCTTCTTCAGTATATGTGCGTGTTTCCGTAGCCATGACTGCAGGCGATCTGATATTGATTTGTTCTGCTTGGGCAGCCAAAGAATTGATACGTATCTTGTCAAATCGTTGACGCTGCTGTTCCTCCTCTGTGTCCAGACAGTCTCCTACTTCGTCTTCCGTTGTAGTGGGTTCGGTAGTACCTTCGGATGGTGCTGGTGCGCTGTCGTCTTCCACACCGTCAATCGGTCCCCACTGGTCTCTGTGCACTACCTCGCTTCGTAAAATGTTGCAACCGTATTCAGCTCCCATGGGTCGAAGAACATCCCACTGTTCTCTGCGAGGACTCCAAGCAACTTCTGTCCAGCACGTATGTTCAAAATTGAACTCAACTGGGTAAACCCTCGATGGTCTTGTTGGTATATCCACCCAATATCCGGTGACGTTATTCACCATTCCCCACCACGCGTTTCCAAGGTAGCGGACAGGGACGTTTCGATCTCCCCTTCGTTCGATGGAGTATTGCGCAAATACCCAGCTATCGGCGGTAGTTTCGGTCGCCACGTTGAGGGAGCTTGGTCTTAATGTTACGTGTCTACTGGCACATGGCTCGACTTGAGCAACAGGTAGGCGACACTACCAAGAACGACTTAGCGATATGACGGCCCTTCGTGGCACGTGATCGTGAGAGTATAACAGCAAGCCCTAATCGTGGGGCAATACTGACTCGAGGATGATGACTAGGAAGCAGACTCCCACCAAGAGGAGCGCAAGACTTATCCCGATGAGGGAAGATAGGACGAGAGATGACAGAGTAGATTCAAGAAGACCAAGCTGCGGACTACGGTGCAGCTTGGCTAACCTTATATACATATACATGAGGGCTTTAAAGCGCCTCTTGAATGGTAAGTAACCAATCATGTATAGTATGGTTATCGTAAGTGTCCGTCCGAGTCATTCCTTATCGTACAATGACAGCCAATCACCTTATCATACAGTACTGGGTTTTCGAGACCGTTATTGTATGAGTCACATACCGCCTATCACATGCCACTAGTCCGGGGATACATGCTACCCGGAGCTGGTCTTGAGTCAAGTCGTAACAGGGTCTTTGAGGGTTCGTGAGATGAGAGTGTAGTATTACACAAGAAGTCAAGTCTACCGTACAAGCTAGGTAGTACACCACTTATATACAAGTACATGGTGTTTGGTTGTGACAAACACATAACGCAATCCTAGGATACTGGTCCTAGTGAGCTTATCGTACTATGAGTCATATAGAAAGTACTAGTAGTTTCCGTGGAGTCACACAGGACTCTGATGTCATCAGCGGATTCTAAAAGTTGTAAAACCTACCAATGGTACGATCATGTGGTAGGTGCAAGATAAGGGCCGAGACCTGAATCTGATTGGATCCTAACCGTAAACGAGTCACGAGTCAATTGATGGATAAAGGAGAAGAGTCAATCGTGAGATAAGAGATAAGAAAAGTGAAGGGGGTTCAGAATCAGAGTCGGAAATCGTAACATTACCCCCCCACTAGATCTGAAGTCACCCTGACTTCAGTCGCTTCCGATGTAGTTGTAGACCTCCACGTCTGGTTCGTTTGGGGGTGTAAGACTTTGTGGTTGTGGACAGACATGTCTCCTTAGAAACATGTGCCTTCCTTGTTCCCCGCACTTCCAGCACATTTCATACTTGGGGCAATGAATTTCTTCATGCCTGGTGTCGAATCGCCCGCACTTCCCACACCATCGCTTTCGCTCCAACGGTTCTTCATATACCAGTGTCACTGGACTTACTCGTCGCAATAGACACTTCTGAATACTGTGTGCTTGGCTGCCGCACCATTGACAAGGGCCCCTCTTGCGGGAGTCAGGACAGTCTGCCACTAAATGTTCAGTGGATGGACAGTTATAGCACCTTTTAACCCGTCTTCGCCCTTCTCCCTGCAGCCACAGCATCTCACATGGCCCTCCAATTCTTGGTGGTAGTACAAGTTCTGGAGTACGGGGGTGTACCATTTTGGTTTGTGTTGTCAACTCGGTGTACTTGTCAGAGATAAGGGGAATGGCTCTTGCATACTGTAGTCTTTTCCGTACGCTTGCTAGATCCATGTCCAAATTGAATTGTTTCCGGCTTAGTTCCGCTTTGAGTTGTCGTATGTTTCTCTGTCACACTTGTACTCCATCTTTTTGGGTTAGACATTCCCTTAAGCGAGAAATGTCCGTGTGTAGCCTGGGATCATGAAGTTCTACTAGAACTTCATTAATGATGAGTTGCCTAGGATCATGGGGATGGAAGACTTCAAGTTGTTGGTTGGTGATGGTTTGTGGCAGTTGGTGAGGGTAAATGGCTTGGAGGTATACTAGGGTTACATAGCTAGGCTCTCCTTTTCCCATAGTTCCTACACATTCTCGGTAGTCCTTTCGATAGTAGATGTACCGCGCTAGCTCCTTTCTTCCTTCTTCCCCAATCATGACTGGGAAGAAAGTTGGTTGGTCGGGGTCGTTGTTGAAGAATGGGATGCCAGGGTAGTTGGCATCCTCTTCTGCTTCTTCTTCCAGGTCATCTAGTAACACGTTCTTGGGATCAGCAGTAGCTTTGGTGTGTGTGATGGGGGGTGTGAATGTGTGGTCTAGTCCTGCGGGGAATGTGGGTTGTGGCAACAACTGACTGGGTACTATCTCTAGCGGTGGTGGTTTCAGCACCTCTGTGGCTAGCTTCAGGACTGGTAGTGGGGGGGATGAGGCGATAACAGAGTATGGCGTGTTTGGTTCTTTGGAGAGTGCAGGGATTCCGTCTTCCTGACTCGGGATACTGAGTTTCTCAAGTATGATTTCAGAGGGTTGTCAACGAGGGAGCATTGAGATGATAGGGGTAGCAGACATGAGGGAACTGATGGGATTGGGGCTCATGGTTCCACGCTTTATATCTTTCGTCCAGCCCCGTCGGCGGTAGGATTCTTCTGATAGAACTCGGTGATAAGATCAGTGGCGTGTTTCAGATTTTCTCTTGGTTCCTAAGAACTGTCGCTCATCGGGAATCCCTTCCATTGGACTAAGAATTGAAGTTTGCGCCCTCTTCCATAGAACCTTGTTTGTAAGATGCGCTCCACTTCAAATTCTTCTTCTCCTTCTATTAGATCAGGTGGAGGTCACGTAAAGTTTTTCCCATGTAACTCCGTCTCCTTATATGGCGTAAGAAGGTTAGCGTGGAACACAGGATGAATTTTCCATGTCTTTGGGAGTTCTAGCTCATATGACACGTCCGATAAGACCTTCTTAATACGGAAAGGTCCGTGTCTTTTCGGAGCTAGTTTTGCAGTTGGGTAGAAGGTTCGTAGATTTGTCCCCTCTAGCCAAACTTGGTCTTCTTCTTGATACGGGATGAAACGAGTCTTTCCCCTTTTTGCCATCAGTTGTTGCGCATGCTTGATGCAGTCTTGCGCATGTTGTCGTCTGATGGTCATTTCTTCCAGTCTTTGATCTACTGATGGGGAATTTGTTGGTTTTGGTATCCACATGGTCCTTGGTTCCCATCCCATGATGAGGGAGAAGGGCAAGTGCTTTGTTGTCGCATTTAGCCACGAGTTATGTGTGAATTGGGCTACTGGAAGTGCTTCTGCCCAGTTGTCTTGTTGTACGTTACTCCAATATCGCAGATACTGCTCAAGCCATTGGTTGGTACGTTCAGATTGTCCATCTGTTTGAGGATGATAGGCTGATGATATATTTTGCTTGATCCCTAACATTTTGCATAATCCTTTCATGAAGGTCAATGTAAATTGGGGATCTCGGTCTGTAATTATCCTCTTTGGTATCCCATAATGTGGGTAGACGTGGTGGAGATAGAGTTTGGCCACTCCTTCTGCATCTATTGTTTCATTACAAGGAATGAAAATCGCCGCTTTGGAGCAGTCGTGGTCTGTTATCGTTAGGATTGAGTCGTATCCTTTCGATGTCGGTAACTTTGTGATAAAATCCATTGCTATCACCTCGAAAGGTTCCGCCTCTGGGTCGGTTGCGATTGGGAATAGATGGGGTTTTTGCCAGTGCGGGTTTATTTTGTTGGCTTGGCATGTTGCGCATCCTTTGACATATTCTTCTATGTCTTTTCACATGTTAGGCCACCAGTAGTTGCGCTTTAGGAGTTCGTAAGTGTTGGCGATTCCCGGATGTCCCATGCTTAAAGTATCGTGGAAAAATGTGATTACTCCCCGCTTAAGATTGTTGTCCCCGACAACAACGAGGGCGTTGTTTTTCCACCATAGCCCGTTGAGTTTCTTTAGGCTATATGGTTCAACCCATCAGAGTACTTCCTTTTCCTCCATTCCTTGCGCTATTTGTGTCCATATATCCATATCGTGCATTGATATTTCTGTAGCGCACGTGAATCTGTTAGTAGGAAGGACAATAATATCATCGTTGTCCCCTTCCCCACTTCTGTGATCTGGTCGTCAAGATAGCGCATCAGCTTGTCCATTGCGCTTTCCTGGGACGTGTTTGAGAATAAAGTCATATTCCGCTAAGTCCAGGAATTCTCGTGCCACTCGTCGGCTAATTTTTCGCAGTTCTTTCCAATATTGAAGGTTCACGTGATCCGTGTGTATGACAATTTTGTGTGGGGATCCTACTAGGTATGTTCTCCACGCTTTTAACACTTTGACAATAGCTAGTAGTTCGTGGTCGTAAATGTCGTAGTTCCTTTCTGCTTGGCTCAGTGATTCTGAATGGAATGTGACAGGGTGCATTTTTAGATCCGGTCCTATTTGGTTAAGTACCGCTCCTATGGCCACGTTTGATGCATCAACCTCCAGTTCAAATGGTTTTGTCAGATTAGGGAATAATAATACCGGTTCTTCTCCTATCTGTTGTTTGATTTTGTCAAACACGGCTTGCTGCTCTCTTCCCCAGTGCCATTGCTTGTCTTTCTTTGTTAGGTCGTGGAGGGGGCGGGCTATTGTGGAGAATCCTCGGATGAACCTTCGGTAGAAGTTGCAGAATCCTAAGAAGGCCCTTACTTCTTTAAGGGTTCTTGGTGATTGCCATTCTCTGATTCCGTGAACTTTGATTGGATCCATTCGGAGTTTGCCAGCTCCTATGATTAACCTGAGGTATTCGACTTCTCGCACTTTAAATACGCATTTTTCCGGTTTGACGTACAAATCTTGTTCTTCACAGATTCGCAGCACTTCGTGTAGTATTTTTCGATGGTACATGATGTTGTCCTTCGTTGCTATCAGGATATCGTCCATGTACACAACGACTTCTTCTGTAAGGATGAGATGTTTGAATAATTCATCCATCATTGCTTGGAAGGTGGAGGGAGAGTTTGTGAGTCCGAAATACATAACCAGGGGTTCGAATAGTCCTTGGTTCGTTTTGGATGCAGCCTTCCATTCATCTCCTTCTTTAATGCGGACATTGTTATAGCCCCATCTAATATCCAATTTGGAGTATAGTTGCACCCCTTGTATCCGGTCAATCAATTTGGGGATTAATGGTAACGGATATTGGTTTTTCACCGTTACGTCGTTAAGTTTTTGATAATCCTGGACTGGTCAAAGCTTTCCATCCTTTTTCTTGATGAAAAAGAAGGGCGACGTGTATGGTGATTTGGACGGTCTGATATACCCTTTTTCTTTTTGTTCCATTAAGAACATTGTGAGCGCTTCTCCTTCTGGTATTGTTAATGGATACACTTTACAATCCATCATCGTAGGAGCATTGGGTAGGAGGTCTATAGCGTGGTCCCACAACCTTGATGGGGGAAACCGTTGTGAGGCTGCTTCCGAGAATACTTTGGCATGTATTTGGTATTCTTTTGGAATCATTTCTTCCATTGTCTTCTTTGGCTTCTTCGCAGCCTCCCATTGCGCCAGCTCAGATGCTGTTGTAGTTTTTTGTAATAGTGTGATATGGGGTTCGTGGTCATCATCCATGAGTTGTTCCCACGCTTCCTCATCGAGTTCATACGTCTCCAATGCCTTAATGGATGCTTCCATAGGCATGGCTTTGTCCAATAAGTTCAAGCTGGTAATGACGACCGGCTGCCATTCCTCATCTAAAGTGGCATCTCCCCATCGAATTTTTGGTTCGAATGCCGTGAACCAGGGATAGCCCAAGATTACTTCGTCTCTTCCTAGGTTCGTGACTAGGAAGTGAAGAATCTTTTCTCCTTTTCCTGTTTTGACTGTTAGATTGGCATATTGTGTGATTGCGCCGTCTTGGTTCTGTGTTCCATCTACATTCCATATTTTGATAGGATGATTCACTCCTCTACTTCCAATTTGGAGTCGTTTGAGTAGATTTGAACAGATAAAATTGTCGGTTGCTCCTGAGTCTATAAGGACTTGTCTTTCGGCCATCACGTGTGCAGATTTGAATAAGACTGGAATTCTCATAGATCGGTATCTGCTATTGTACACACTAACATTGAGTGCTCTCGCCCAGGCCGTCGGGTTTAAGCATTGAGAAAATCCTCCTTTCCAAATAGTTTTTCTACCATGAGATCATGCACTTCCTGGCTCTGGGCTTTCATCGCTGCGATCTGAGCATCCGCCTGTTCTTCAACCGAAAGTACATGATTAGACTGTATGGTGACAGAAGAGATGGCGGGAGTTGGTATGTTTGGAGTCATGGGAGTTGTTGCGGTGGTTGTGGATACAGCCGCGTGCGTGCTTTTTTGTGGACAGTTATGCACGATATGCCCCTTCTCACGGCATCTAAAACATTTGCCATCCTTCTGAAGCTGGAGTTTGTCAGCATCGGTAATGGTGGTGTTTGCTCTAGTGCGATTGACATCCATGGCATTTGGATCGCGGGTTTTATTAAGAGCTTGTACCCACTGTTCTTGTGACTGATTTCCTTGCTTTCGTGGTTTATTTCCCTTCCCCAGTCTTTCTTTAAGTACGAGGTATTCAGCCTGCTGGAGTCAGGCTGCGTCCTTCCACTGTTGCCAGTTAATAGGGTGTTGGAACCGGATCACATTTACTACTAACGCATTTGGGAGTCCATCTTGGAACATATCAAGGGTGATCGGGTCATCAAGGTTGTACCCTGCCTTTCCTGCTAGGTTTTGAAACTGCGCAATATAGGTGTCAATATCTTCTCCTTTCATTGTTAAGTTTGGGAGAGCTTTTCGCGCTTTGGTTTGTTCTGCAGTGTCGGTATATGCTTGGATAAACCTAGCGTGGATTGTGGTCCATAGGTTTTCTTCTCTGTGAAGCACTCCGTTTACAATCTGTTCCTCCAGCCAGCGGGCTTGTTCATCCACCCAGTCATCAACTAATGGTCCACGAATGTACAACAAAAATGTCATTGCCCTTTGATAAGGGACCACCAACTGATCTATGTTCGGGTTCATACCCCAGTACAATGTAAAAGCCCTTAAAAAGGCTTTGCTTTGTTCTTGACTTCCGTCGAACTGTGAAGGTGGGTTTCCTCCTAGGCGTCCATGGCCTCCTGGCACGGCAGCTATCGGTGCAGGGCCACCGCCACCACCACCACCACCACCACCACCTGGGGCTCCTCCTCCAGGTGGTGGTCCTCCGCCCGACGTGGGAACTCCTCCTCCTGGTGGTGGTCCTCCACCTGAAGCGGGGACTCCTCCTCCAGGTGGCGGTCCTCCACCCAAGGCGGGGGCTCCTCCTCCACTTCCTCCTGTTGTTGTGAGGGTCGTACTTGCTTGGCTTTGTGACATTGTTGTGCTGGGGAACGACAATGCTGGCAGATTTATGATGGGTACTGGGATACTTGGGGATTCTGGCTGGTCCACGTCAATTCCTAGTTTTTTCGATGCAAATGGTCCAACTCCTAGATCCACAGGTACTGGTTTGTATGTGTACCACTGTCCTTCAGTCTTGGAGTATTCGATAAAAGCCCAAAGTCATTTGTCCTCTAGATAGTGGATTGGTTTGTAGGCATTTTCTTTTGGTTCGAAGATATAGTATCCCAAATGTTCTTGACTTTCTCTCCAGACTGCTGATCCTTTAACTTTGTCCGAGAGTTTGTCGGTATGAAGGAGTTCGATGTATTCGGGGCTAAACTTGGTTCTGCTTCGACTAGATGAAGCCATGATGAGAGACTTGACTTAATGTAACGCTACTACAGGAGCGTTAAATACAACGTGTATTTCTGGGTTCTTCAGGTAACGATTCAGGGAGAGTCGTGTTCAACGACTCGGAGTGAGGTTGTACAAGAACTAGTAGACTCCCGGTGTCTAGTAGTTATAGAGGAATGAGGCTCAAGCGCAACAAGGGCGAGCGAAGTTCGTTTGACTTAAGCGCAACAAGGGCAAGTCGAAAGGGGGTCTTTGAGGGTTCATGAGATGAGAGTGTAGTATTACACAAGAAGTCAAGTCTACCGTACAAGCTAGGTAGTACACCACTTATATACAAGTACATGGTGTTTGGTTGTGACAAACACATAACGCAATCCTAGGATACTGGTCCTAGTGAGCTTATCGTACTATGAGTCATATAGAAAGTACTAGTAGTTTCCGTGGAGTCACACAGGACTCTGATGTCATCAGCGGATTCTAAAAGTTGTAAAACCTACCAATGGTACGATCATGTGGTAGGTGCAAGATAAGGGCCGAGACCTGAATCTGATCGGATCCTAACCGTAAATGAGTCACGAGTCAATTGATGGATAAAGGAGAAGAGTCAATCGTGAGATAAGAGATAAGAAAAGTGAAGGGGGTTCAGAATCAGAGTCGGAAATCGTAACAGATTAATGCCAGCAAGGTGCAAGGCTGCAAGCTGTGTGCACGTGTACGAGATATGAGGCATCTCGTAGTTGTTGTACTTTCGAGACTGATTCGAGTCAGCTTCGCGTTAAGTGGGCAGAACATAACTGGATTCAAGGCGAGTAATGAATGTCCAACATAATCATAATTCCCAAAGGGCCCTTCTAAGAGAAGAACAACTATTGTGTACAATGAGGTACACAAAGTACAAGGAAGAATACAACATGTATGCCAGAATATACCATTAACGCTTCAACGATGGCCCTGTGACATTTGAACATTTGTTGAGCGTCCGGACGAACGTAAACTACGCATTCTCATTGTCAGCCCAGGCCAAGTAATAAAACGGTTGGACTCACATTTGGTCACTGCGTGGCTAGGAGCGGCTAGTAGGAAGACCGAGTTTGTTGAGCGAAGGTGTTACAGTAACAGGGTTCGATGTGACGCCGTTGGAAACGCGAGCCGAGCATTGCGTAAGGAGAGTGTGGAGGTAGTCGTACTGGGGTCTCTCATCAAAGCCTAGCGATTGGATATGGTGTGTAAAAGCGATGAAGGGCGGAGGAAGGCCTCGGCAAAGAGTTTTGGCCAAGGCGGTCTTCTTCTCAAGAACGGCTGCTCCATATTGCTCAACCGTGACGAAGTCCTCCTTGATAACGTCCTGCCAAGGCAAGCGACCACGACAAAGAAAGATTATGCTATAGACAAGTGATTCGAGATCGTCGCGGCGTGATTGCGTCAGTCCTAAATGGCTGTTGATCGAGGTAAAAACGATGGTGCCGACAGTCTTGAGCCCAGACACCGGCAGGGTGTGTCGACGAGTAGAGGGATCGCGGAAGAGTTGGGCCAAGCCGAAGTCGATTAAAAATGGCTGGCTGCTCAGTTCGCCAGTGCCTGTCATAAAGTTTGTAGGTTTAACATCTCGGTGGATGTAGTTTCGTTCGTGTAATGATTTGAGACATGATAGCTGGAGAAGATAGGTATATGATGAGCTGAATGTCCAGAATTGGAATGGATGAAGAATTACCATTTGATCGGCATACGAAAACACTAAGTCGGTGTTGTAGGACTTGGATATCGCCTCATCTAGTGTGAGACCGAGGCGATCGAGTATTATCACGTTGTAGGGGGCCTCTGTGCCATGCCAATGCATGGTGGGGATGCCTGACACATTCAAAAGAGCCTTGTAGACGCTATGCTCATGAAAGAGCCTAGGATTGTCCGTTCGACTAGATTCAAGCTTTATAGCAACATCTTGCCCCGTTTTGATATCTCGTCCCAGGTAAACACCTCCAAGAGCGTTGAGAAAAAAAAATCGAAGGCCATGCGTTAGAACAGCTCACCGCACGTGCTATAGCCCAGTAACTTCCCCACTCTATATCTTTCACGTATGCGAACTATGTCAGGCTGCTGCCTATTTAATGGTGTCCTGAGCTCATTTAAATCCGACATGTGGGACGAGGAAGGTGAGATATGAGGGTGGAACGTGAGCGGGAGAGCTGCATTAGTTAGAACTCCGACGTTGGTTCAGTCAAGAGTGTGCCAGTGCCAACAGAGCGTACGCATCGTTGACAAATTTCAGTAAGATTCAGAGCATGCAGTAAACAAGTAACGAAGATACAACATGATGTCTGGTAGATACGTAGAGTTCAAGCGTCATAGTTCATGTCATTGCCAAGCAGTTCGTCCCTTGCCACTTCAATGTCCCCACCCAACAAAGAGTCAAGCCCCGGCTGCAGAACTTTCATCCATCATGGTCCCTCCCAGCATCGCAGCTTCCGAAGTCTTCCAATCAGCCATGAAGTCAAGACACTTCTTCTTCAGCAAGAACTTCAGCATCTGCAAAGCCTCCATTAAGGGTGGGCTGATCCGGTTTCGCTTCTTGGTATCGGTCTCTCCAGCCGACGAGAAGACACGCTCGCATGGGACAGAAGACGCTTGAATTGGAAGGTAATCCATAGCGATAGCGAAGAAGGTAGGAAATTCGGACTTGTGGGCCTACCGGTAGCGTGAGTTGTGATTAGCGCTAACTTGATTGAGCGAGACATGGAACTTACCTCCCAGTAGACCAGGATGTCAGCATTTTGCGACTGTCAGCGGACCCGAGGTGTACTTCTCAAATTCGTCTTCGACACTTGCCACTTCTGGACTGTTGAGTCCGGGGTAAATGGGGTGCTCCTTGAGTTGAAAGCGCGTCGAAGTCTTCACTGTACGATGGAAGCTTGGGCGAGGTTTGAGTGTGAACGAGTTGCACAGCAGATGGGTCTCGTTCGCGGTACTTGCGCATCTGCGGTAAGTAGTTAATGTAGGAACAAGGATACAGGTCAAGCACTTACGAGGTCGAACATGATCCCATTTGGATCTCTGAATATATTCCTGCTCCCACTTACACTTGATCCACAAGAAACGTATCGAAGGGTTGAGGACTTTTGTACCATGCGATTAGTGGCCAGGTGATCTGGAAAACAGAAACCTACTCATGGTGATGATGTAGGCGTCAGTGCCGTCCATCTGCTTGTAGTACTTTTCGCGCCCAGTGCAAACCAATCCGCGACCAATACTGTAGTTCTGGGTGTTCCTCACCCAGTTGTTCCCACTTAGTCATGAGAAGTTCGAAGCTAGCAATGGCGCTGCACAGGACTGGTGTTGATTTGGACGACATGGTTTGTAGAACCACATGTGCGGCCTCGTGATTATAATCAAGTTCAACGTGACATATGAGAAAGTGTTCAGGGAACATACCTCTAGAATGCATTCTATGCTCTCCAGAAGCTCCCAGTCGGTAGCGCTCAACCTCATAGATTCGATAGTTGGTTCATTGGCAAAATACATATCTACGGCCTTGACAAATAGGATTAGTACTAATGGTTCATTAGGACACTTAAGCTTACCTTTTGGAGAAAGCGGAAATGTTGGAGCATAAGGTAAACTGAATCCCATTGAGTCTTGACGTGTTGAATAAGTTGTAGTGGAGGGGAACCAGATAACTCGGGATCGTCCTTGGTACTGAGCTGGACGATCCCCGCAAATGTCAGCTTTCTGGCGTCTGACGCACATATGTAGCAGACGATATCCGCAACACGTTTGATGGGATCACGGTTCAGACTCCTAAGCCATGCCTGGCGCTCTGGCGGCTGCGATGCAACGAACTCATCATCAAGTTGGGGTCCATCTCGATGATGAGGGGATTCGGGGCCATCGTCATCGTCATCACCATCCACACCGTTGGTATCCAGGTATCTCTTGCTGACTTGAGTACTTGTGGTGACGATGTGGGCGGTACAGATGTTGATAACATGGGGGTAGCACATGACACAATTGTTGAGACGGTGGAATGCAATGTCACGCTTGACAAGTAAGTCCTGCAGCTCTCTCATAGCAGCCGCATTATTCGTGGTGTTGTCGAGAGTAAAATGGCCAACCTATAGTCTTTAGTAAGTGTCTAAGTCCAATACACAGCTACGTACCTTTGAAGTAATGTTGGCGCAATCCATGAGCGACAAGATGGCGTTGGCAATGTTTCTACCTGTATGTGCATTCATGAGGCGGTGAAAGCCGATTAGTGTGGCTTTCAAAGAGAGATTATTGTGAGGGCTCTGAGCGATCCAGTGTGATGTCACGGCAAGATACGGGGATAAGGTCGCGCTTGACCAGATATCTGCAGTGAAACTTATGCGACCGCACGACTTCTGTTTGCAGTTATGGGTACAAGTTCATTGTGCTCAGCACAAAGGTGACTTACAGCGAGTTCATCATGCAACTCCTTGAAAGCAATTCCCCATTCAACAGTTATTTGTTCACATATTGAGTCGCAATGCGGAATGTGTTCAAGTTTAGGCCGGAGAATCCAGCAGACGTCACGAAATTCGGGGCAATCGACCACACGAATTGACTTTATACAAGAGAATAAGCTCAGATAGAAGCCAAATAGAGCAACACTCACCTGGTCATCTGTGACAATGAAACAAACAAGGTATTGAACGAATACACCGTAACTATACTCTGAAAGTTGATGCTCAGGCGAGCCTTCCTGCATGGCAGCCTTATCTTGCACATCCGAAAACAGATTCATCTTCCACTTGTGCATCTTGGCAGCGTCCTCATACAAGGTACTATGCTTTACGAACAGGTGTTTCCGAAGGTTGCTACTACCTGTGTTTGGGCCATAACAACGTGCCGTTTCTACACTAAGACCCTCCTTCCTGTTCCATTGTCAGAATCAGGGCACTAATAACGAAAAATGTGATGGCTTACAGGCATGCATTACATTGTCTCATCTTCACGCCCTCCTCATTATAAAATTCGTCAAAAAATAACTCCATATCGCTGACCGGGGGCCCAGTGAGAGAGTCCAACGTGCAAAGAGTATTGGATTCCGTAGTAATAAGGGCATTTGGGCCGTCAGGATCGGGGGTTGGTTTAACAGGGTGGCTATCACTGTCAGTGTCGGGAAGCTTGAATTCTTCTCCGCCATCGTCATGTGTGACAGGCTTGATAGCAGTCGACTTGTGATCGGTGTCAGAACTAGAACAATGTAAGAACAATAACAAACTTACCGGCACATGAGAACGAGTATGCTGACCCTGGCTGGTCGATGGATGAGAGGGTACTGGGGCAGCAGGACCTGAAGAGTCTTGCAGTAGGGAGACATCGTTGACGACCCCGGCCTTCATAGCAGTAGACCACATTGTAGTTGACAGAGCATGTAAGAACGATATAGAACTCACAGGCACACAGGAATGAGTTTGCCGACCCTGACGAGTGGGCACTGGGATAGTATGTGCTGGACTGCCTTCCTGTGGGTCCAAGGAGGCATTTTTCATGACTTTGGACTTTGCCTTTGCAAGACGTCGAGGAGGCATTGATGCTGACAGGGAGGGAACGAAATCGAGGTTGCCCCCGCCATATGTAAGTAAAGTGAACATACAGACACTCATGCTTTGCACGTGTGGTGTGAGTCATGCTCAGACCTTGCCGAAAAGTCATTCACCAGCTTGTATTAGTATGTATCTCAAGGAGCCGACGCTAAGACATAACATGCGTACAGTGTAAGGCATACAGTAGTAAGGTATCATCAACAACACATCAACAACACGAATGACTACAGACCAAGAAAATAGACAAATCAATGTAACTTGTTTCGCTTTGGCAGTTCCACGAGGTCCCCACGTTCGCGTTCTACTGCCACGTTCCCCAAGGATTCCCCAGCAACACCAGCAACATTCCTACATCTCTTAAAACTCGAACGTAATCGCTGCTGCTCTACACGTGAGAGGACGAGCGCCTGTTTTTCGGCAGGTTCATCAGCTGGCCAGGGAGTGCTTTCATTGTCGATAGCCAAAGTGATGGCAAAGATAACAACGTCATGGTTTTTGAGGGCGGACATGCGTATTTCATAGTCTTTGAGTTGCTCTTGAAATTTGATCTCCTCATTTGATAGTTCACTGGTAGCAGCTGGCATTGAAACCGATGCAGGGTCCCGAGCGTCCTTGTGAAGAGCTTGTTGGATCACATCTTTTACGTCGAGTGTGTGAATATGAGGTGCCTTCACTGGCCGCTTCTTATAACAGACCCCAAGCAACTCCCTTAACGTGCACAGCAATTGAGCAAGAGGTGTGTTACAATGGAAGTTGAGTGAGTCAAGCCGGTCAGAAAGCATGAACATAATTTTCATCAATCCTCCAGAGTTGCCAAAGACTAGCGGATCGAAGATCGAGCTGACAAAGCTAGATAGGCGATCTGTCAATCAATCGGATTTCACATAGAGGAGAGCCATCCACAGCAAGACAAAGAAGGTGGACTCGATATTGTGAACGAATGTCTGATTGATTTTGGGGTTCTCGATGAGGTCCGCCGCCATATATTGCCAGGTACCCTGAGAATCAAATTTCTTCTCAAGAAATACGCCAGGTGGAGGAATCAGAATAACATACCGTATGGGTGGATTGGCAAGTGCCCCCAGAAGATGGATCGTCTGGATCGACAATCTTACAGAGGTCCCAATCAATGAGTAGTCCACCCCCAAAGTCAGGGCAATCCGTCAAGAGGATATTGTTGGGGCTGATATCACGATGAAGAATGTTGCATTTCCAGTAGGCATCACCATGAGCTAGAAATAATTGGTCGGTAGTCAACAAAATAGAAAGGGCGAGATACACACCGATCAATGCCATGAGAATGGCACGTACCATGTCCTTGCTGGATTTGAACGTTTCCAATGGTTTGCCGATATCGTCAAGAATCAACCAATGGTGCCGGTGTGGAATGAAATCGTGTGTAGGCACCAGCGCCCAAGACGCAGCAGCAAATCGGTTAGTATATGTAGAGTGATAGATGTCGTCACCAATGTCACCAGAGGCTGAGCAGCGAGGGACATTGCATATGCCCGCCTCATTAAGAATCGCGTAGAGGTCCCCCTCTCTTGATATTTCATCAGCGGCAACCCTCCAGGGATCCTTGAAGAAGACGATGCAGTTCCTTTGGACATCGTAAGCAATTGAGGTGCGGGTCACACAGCCAGGAGGTGTGTAAGGTCGGGCAACAGGCGGCTTGATGATATACTCTCTGCATTCTGACTCTTGACCTTGAAGAGGAATGGTGACGACGAGGAGCTCCAAAGGGACGCGGAAGTCTTCGCTGGCGTAGACAGCTTGCTGAACTTCTGCTAACGTAGCTTTGCGAACGCTGTCGTCATGTCCTCGCATGGGTCTCTCCGCTTGGTCGTAATGGGTGAAAAAATCAAGAAGTTCCGGATCTCATTGATAGTATATGGGTGCAGTGACGATGGCGCCACTCCGATCCCATCGAATGAGTCAGGCATAATCCCCAACAATGAGGACACTAAAGACATGAGTACGATACTGGGAGTCCAGTTGCAACGCCGCGTAAGTGGTAATCTGACCGGCCGTTGAGACCCCTTTGGTTAATTGGTTCATAAGCCGATTGGAGCCGGTCAAGAAGGCATCCTCCTCCGCTTTGTTTTTGAATTCGATATAAATGTCACTGAGGGCAGAATTAGTCTCAGTGACACCTTTGTTCGCTTAACTGTAAACCGTACAGTCAGGGGAGATGGAAAATGGGTACTTAGTGACAGCCCTGTCAGGAGAGTGTGAGGTGTCGCGAATATGAAGCATCTTGAGGTGCGATTGAACGATGTTGATCTAAGGGCTTCTCTTTAGTATACAAAAAGTTCCGAGGGGTCCCAATACTTACGAAAGTCTTGTATACCGAGACCTCAGTCCGAAAGTTGGCTAGAGCATCGAACATGCCCACCTGGAAGCTTGAAGGTTGGGAACCTGGAAGGAAAAAAGAGAGAAACTCTTGAGGAGGCATGGGACCAAGAAAGAAGGGTGCCATTTCATCTGACATGACACCGAAGACCTGATCTTGTGTGAGGTGTAAGGCATCGAGAAATCCAGTAGTCGAACTGCAAGTATGTATTGAGGTCCCAGAAGGGACAAGCGCGCTACTTCTTGGGGGCGTGATCATAGCAGGGACGATGTGCACTGTGGTAAGTGATGCCGGGGAACCGTCCTTCACACAGTCTTTATTGAGAGCTTAGCCACTGCTTAGCCACCTGGCAAGCCGGGATTGGAGCCGAGCAGAGCCGGAACAGACCGGTCCAAATGAGGATTTGAGTCAGGCTCGGCTACATCTGGCTATGCACAAGCCAGCTCCAGCTCTCAGCTAAAGCTGAGAATAGCCACAAGCCCCCGCAACACTATGCCATACTAATCATAATGGGCAAAAACTTCATCGAAACTCACCAAGTCCTCACCAATATGATGACAAAGCCAGGAGGCGCAATAGAGTGGTCTAAGGACCACAACTCCAACTTCAAGTTCAGCAAACTAGTGCTAATGGACTTCGCTCATAGGAACAATAAGAAGGAAAGACGACCCATGGAGCTACTCAACACTACGCTAAAACCAGCCCAAAACGCAAAGTACTTAGGAGTAATTTTTGACCAACACCTGGAATGGGGAACGCAGCGTAACTACGCTCTGGAGAAGGGCACCAAGTGGGCAGCACAGATAAGATGCACAACCGCACAAAGCTGGGGGATCACCCCAAAACATGCACATCAACTATACAGAAGCGTCACCATACCAAGGTCATTGTATGCCATCGATGTCTGGGGAAGCCACATAGGAAGATCGGATGGAGCATCGGTATTAGGTAGAGCAACAAGAAGGAAGAATAAATTGGACTCCATACAAAGAGTGGGTACTCTGGCCATCACAGGCGGTCTACGCACCTCACCAACAGATACGCTTAACACGTATTCACACATACTCCCGCTGAACTTTAAGATAGAGAAACACCTGCACAGGGCAGCAACCCACATTGCAACTCTTCCTCCTTAACACCCGCTGTACAAACCTGCTAGGAAAGCCGCAAACAAGAGAATTAAAAGACACAAAGCTCCCCTTCACGACCTACTGCAGTCTTTCGACATCAAGCCTAACGACTTCAAGACCATCCCTGCAGTAGGCAGAAACCCAGCCAAATCTCACAAACGCCCATTCAACGTCGAGATCGCAGCAAATAAAGAAGCGTCAAAGAAAGTGGACACAGACGGTAGTGAGAAAATCAAAGTCTATTCAGACAGTTTAGCACACAATGGAAAGGTTGGAGCGTTGGCAATTCTGATCAGACTAGGAAGCGAAAACCGGTCACTGCACTTCCATTTGGGATCGGCTAAGCATCACACAGTCTTCGAAGCCAAACTAGTAGGGCTAATGTTGGGACTTCATTTAATTAAAACAGAAAAAGCCAGCAGAACAAGCTACACATTGGGAGCCGACAATATGGCCGCCCTAGGGGCACTCGCTATGCTGAATAACAGATCTGGTCACTACTTAGCCAAAATTTGCTTAACCACAGCATCGACCATTCACAAAAGCAAAGGGACAACTAACTACAGTCTCAAACTACACTGGACAGCAGGGCATGTTGGCATAGAAGGCAACAAACTAGCAGATGCAGAAGTGAAAATAGTGGCGGAGGGGAAAACATTGCCATCCAAAACCCTCCCAAAGTTCCTCAGAAAACCCCTGCACTACAATAAGTCGGCAGCAAAGCAAAACTGCAAACTTGCACTCAAAGAAGCATGGAAGAGCGACTGGGATAAGTCACCATGCGCAGCCAAACTTAAACGATTTGACCCATCCATGCCATCTAATAAATTCCTAAAGCTAATAAACAATCCGAAACTTTCTAGGAAGGGCGCCAGCTGGTTATACCAGCTAAGAGTGGGGCACTTCCCACTCAACACCTACCTACACAGGTTCAAAAGGGTGGCCAGCGCGAGCTGTCCGGCGTGCGGGCACCACACGGAAACAGCACAACATTATCTCATAGACTGTCCAGCGTACGCCCACAAGAGGTGGGCACTCATCAAAAAGAAGAGTCCGAATGACAAAGACTTCACAAAGCTGATCACAAACCCAAAAACGATAGTACAAGTGGTCACATTTATAAAAGAGACGGGGAGATTCACACAAGATGGGAAGTGGAAGATACACAGGATAAAGGGGACGGGAACAATGGAAGGCAAAGAGTCAGTCTGAACGCGAGGATAGTAACCCAAGGATACCACACCAGCTCCACAACTCACCGAACCACCCAAGCATGGTTCATTCAAGATACAAAGAGCAAGGCGGACGATGTAGGAGGCGGTCACTCAATACACAGATCAAGAAGACCGCACCTCACGCCCTGGCACTCTACATGCCCCACCAACCTCAATGCTTGACAAGAAGCTATGCCAGCCCCACCCAGGACTGGGGGAGATATTTGATATAAAGCGAGAACTTTGTTTAGCAGTGGGAAAACATCTGTAGTACATACAAGAGTGTAGTGCTACATAGGGTATCATCCCTCAGGCGCACAAAAATGGATTCAAAAAAAAAAAAAAAAAGTCTTCGCTCACTACGGCCTTCCCACTAAAATTATATCGGACAGAGATCCCCAGTTCACGTCACAATTCACAAGAGAGCTATGTTGACAACTGGGGATCAAACAAAACATCTCATTGGCGTATCACCTAAGATGTTACACCCTAGCAGGGGCGTTGTGCAAGGAGTGGTTCAAGGGTTCAGAGTGTCTGTGAAGACACACACTAATAGATGAGCAAAGACGTCTATTGTCTGTGATGCTACGACTCTAGTAGTGTCTAATAGATGTTATGCACAGTGTGCACAACTGACTTAGTGATAGGACACCTAGTCCGAAGTGTAAGACACTTCTCTACGCCTGATCTTGGTGGCGAACTAAGTCAATCAGGTGTGGCGTTGTTATAGTACAACTGCAAAGACTTCGAAGGAGGGTTGGACTCGATTAGAGTCGAGAGAGGTGGTTCACAAGATGAGAGAAGAACTGTTCACACCAAAGATACGAAGGCAAGGTTGCTAGATTGCAAACGAAGCCAAGTCTGGCTTCCTACAGTGTAAAGTACAAGTATATATAGTGCTCAAGTTACAAAGACGAACACACAAGAACAGACATATGTAAATGTTGTTATCTGAGGTTTTCTTATCCGAAGCACAAGACAATATGGAGTAAACCACATATGGAACAAAGGAGACACACCAATGGGGTAACAGAGATAACAAAACCGAAACAAAGGTAAGTGGATACATACATGGGAAAGGACTGAAGCGTCTGGATCATAACACAAGAACAGATGGGCAATCCGAGTGGACCAATCAATGGCTGGAGCAGTATCTACGTTTCCAAGTGGACTACCATCAGAAGAATTGGCTCCACTATCTACCACTGGCAGAATTTGCACATAACTTGTGGCCCCATGAGATAACAAGGAAGTCTCCATTCGAACTTCTCATGGGATATCACCCTTGCGCTGATTGGACAGATAAGCTGTCCCCTATTCCCCAGATAATGACACGCATGGAGCAGTTAAAAGAAGCTCGACGGGAAGTGCAGTCACTAATAACAAAGGCCCAGACCCTATGGGTCAAACACAAAGATATGCCCAAGTTCAAGGTGGGGGACCAGGTATGGTTGGATGAGCACAACCTCAAGATGAGCCAACCAAGTGCCAAGCTAGCAGCAAAATGGCATGGCCCTTTTAAGGTCAACCAGGTGATGTCCCCTTACTCTTATCGCCTGGAACTACCAGTTCAATGGAAGATCCACCCAGTATTTCATATCAACCTTCTCACACCTTATTGCAAAACAACCATACACGGACCAAATTTCACGTGCCCACCACTGGAACTTGTGGAAGGAGAAGAGGAATACGAAGTCAAGAAGATCTTGGACACACAGCTTTTTGGCAGGAGACAGACTCAGCAATACCTTGTTAAATGGCTGGGATACCTGGACTCAGAGAACCAGTGGGTCAATGAAGCCAATATCTTTGCCAAAGACAAGATAAGGGAGTTCAAGCAATTAAACTCCGCCTCTTGCATATACTTAAGGACAGCCCAAACTGATGAGTCCTGCCATTCTCCACCTCCTACTCCCTCATCTCCCTCTTATATCTCACACATGGACTTTGCGTACTATGCCACTAAAACCGCTGAAGAAGTATTCTTGGCCAAGTTATTTGAAGGGCTCATCACACTCCCAGACGCCAGAGAGCAACTTTGCCGTGTCCACGAAACCGGTGACACCTCAGCCCTCGGGCGAAGCACCATCAACAACAACAGCGACCACAACCACAGTGCAGGAGAAGGAGCCACTGTGGTCCCTGCAGCTCCAGAAGATAAGGGTATGGTGGTTGCCCCAATTACCAGAGACGAACTCGCCACAGTGAAGCGCGCCTTCCCCAGCCCTGCGCAGGCAACACTGTCTGAAGACGCACTACAGCCCTGGCTGCTTACAGTGCGGAACATTCCTGACATGGAGGAGTATTGCCATGGAACTCGGGACGATCCTCTCATTGTGGGAGAAGATACAAGCGACACCGAGCCCGTACCAATATGCATCTGCCTTCCAGGCGACAGTGAAGAGGCCTGCCGAGCTCTGGTGGTACACCATGCAAGCATGGACCAACAAGCAGCTCAACACCGCGCACACCACACAGAGAGAGAAGCTGCTGAAGAGGTGTGCCAAAATCAGGAGGATGTGCGAATCCAAGCTCAAGAGTTTGGAAGCGTCGATCGGGAAACCGATCTCTACCCAGCTGAGCACCCCCACATCACTTACGGACAAAATAAACACTTACCCGACGACACCCCACATGCATCCACCACCAATGGAGAGCCCATTATGAGGCACAAGTGGCGGGAGCCCTTGGATGACCCACTCTGACAACCATTCAAGGCGAAGACCCCAATAGGATGGACCTGAAATGCAGGCAGCGACTACATTCCCTGCCCACTCATGATCCAGGGGGTCAGTTGCCCTGCAATGTGGTACCAGATCATCGACAGCAATGACCCCCTTATCCTCATGGGGATGGACCGAACAGACCGAGTCTACGCATCCTCATTCTATGCCACATCCAGGCCGGTCCTCCCTCAGCCTCCAAAGTATACTGAAGATGAACTCAAGAAGTTGGAGTGGGGACACCCGAGGCAACCAGTAATGGACCAGTGCCTTCGGGCCTTACATGATAAGTCCATCCCAGCCAACGTTCATCACTACCAAGTGCTGACGCAAGACCAGCAGCACTTGAAACAACGCATCAAAGAAATTGAAGCGGGCATTGCGGTATTATACGGGAGACAGTTGCTATGTGCCGCCCACCTCCACTGCGCCAATGCCCTGGCGCACCTTGAATGCGAACGGCAGCAACTCAGAGACCTGGAAATACTCTAGGAGCAACAAGACCAGCAAGAATTCCATCGGAGCTGAGGGTACTAGGATGTGGGCATCCTCCTTGAAAAGGGGGTGATGTTACAATGCAGAGACTGGCTTCTGGGTAGCTCGTATCCCTGGACCAGTAGCAGGAGATAACAGTATGTGACTCATATGATAATGGCCTGAAAAACCCCAGTTCTGTATGATAATGACGAGACCCATGATTGGTGTATGATATCTATGACTCGAACAGACTCTTACAATAACCATACTATACGTGATTGATTACCTACCTTGATACAGATTGCGAAGAGAACAGACTCTTACTAATACTTATGACTGGGTTAGTAAGAGTATATGTGTCATGGACTTATCGTATCAGTCAGCAGTAGAATCACATGTCTTTATAGACTGTGAGGTAGTATTGCTATTCATTGTATGGATTGGAGATAAGCTTTAAAGCTGCCTCTAAGTCGTCATATTGAGACCAAGGCTCTTCAGCTTGGTCTTCTTCAATTTCACTTCTGACTTGTATCCTTCCTCTTGAGCAGAAATACCATTGCTCATTTCTCTCTCCCTCATCATTGACACAAGGACACGCAATATTGTCTTGTTGTCTTGAGTTGTAGACTTTATTAAGTTACATACTCAATAGTAACGATGTCACTACTCAAATCACCTAAGTCAGGCTTACACCGTGAAAGCATAACATACCTTTCAAGAGGCGCTTTAAAGCCCTTGTGTATATATATATAAGGTTAGCCAAGCTGTACCATAGTTGGCAGCTTGGTCTTCTTGAAATCTATCCTGTGTTCATGTCTCTTGTCCTTTTTCATCAATCTAAGTCTTGCACTCCTCTTGGTGGGAGTCTGCTTCATCGTTACCATCTTTGAGTCAGCATTGCCCCTTATCCAAGGGCTTGTTGTTATACTCCCACGATCACGTGCCTCAAGGGCCATCATATCACTAAGTTGTTCAGTAGTATTGCCCAACCCCTTGCTCAAGTCAGGCCACGTGCCAATAGACACGTAACAGCTCTACTGCTCTGGAGATGGGATTCTCATTGAAGGGTGTGTAGGATTACATCACTATATTTAGGTCACATGATCAGACAAATCCATCAGACCCAACTTTTGATTATTGTTTCCTTCAACTCAGAAACACTTAAAAATGGTTTTTACAAAAAGTAGTTTCTAAACCCTACTGTACCCCCAGTTTTGAGAAATTTTAAAATCCCTCTTTCCAAATGCAAGCTAATTAGGTCTCCTAAACTCCCATTAGAGAAGAATACCCAAAATTGGTGTTGTGTAGGAGGAGTAGGATGTGCAGTGGTGGGTGTCAAATTGCTTATATAAGGGGTGTGGGTTCCTGATTTCTTCTGCCTTACTTTCAATGTCCTGCTGACACACTCCTACCAAAAAGGGTTACTGACATAATCTATGACTTCACTAAACTCGCACTTAGCGTCTTTGCCTCGCCACACTGACATATGCACAGCTTCTCACGACTGGATATACCAAATAACATTTCGCGTGCATCGACGCCGCCGCAGGCCGAGGGGAACCCCCCCAGAGCCAACTGCTACCGACGATGCGCAGCGGTGATCGCTGACGCAAAACCATTGCAGTCTCAGACTTGGGTGCTGTGGCGTAACGAAGTCAGATGTTGGCGCCTGTGCTTGTCGGGGAAGAAGCTTCCATGGGCACGGCCAGGCAGAAGGCATGTCTCACTTCGCTCCTCGAATTTACTCAGAAAGAACGCTAGTTTTCCATGGGTAGACGCACCGCGGAGTATCCTGCATGACTTGTCTGCCCTCATACCCCCGCTCTCCTCGCAGATCATATCAATTTTGACCCGCCGAGCCAGCGACGCACTGCAACCCATACGCTTCGTGCCACTGCAGCTTCGTGCCATGTCGGACAAACGTCCACCATCAGAACCGAGCTTCTTCAGAGTGGGTGTGCTGCGTTCTGTTCGTACCTTCTGTGGAGTCCGGGACTGCTCCTGGTGCTTTTTTGAATGGGGAGCTTATGCAATCGTTCGCGGAAGAGGTCTTCAGAGCTGCGGCGCAGAAGTACATCATCTACGTGACGGCGATGCGCAAGAAGTCGTCGTTGAGGAAACTCAAGAAGGGGAAAAAAATGCCATTCTCGCTCTTCGGGGGAGGGCCAAAGGAGGATGCTGGACACGACGAGGAATGGATAAGGCAGCAGATGGTGGACGACATTGAGGGATTCGGGAAAGATGCGGAGGCACTTGGCGTGGGTGTCCAAGGAAGCATGGGCTTCAAATCTTTGCCCGAGGTGGCGATCGCTCCCCTCAACAACGGTGAGTTTGGGAGAAATCTGTTGTACCCTTCAATACAAATAACGAAGACTCGGCAGATGCATCGGCACCTACACCCACATGAACCTGCGCCACTTGTGATACCGATCGGTTGTCGCATTTAGTACTTGCGTAACTCACGGATGTAAACGTTGGTGGCTGGTGCGTACGCCGTATGACTGCCCTGACGCGAACACAAGTTTCAATACATACTTACGGAACAAGACTAAGTACACGAGCGGCCAGGGACATACGTTCGGATAGTCCCATGATTGCCGCCGTGTACCTGCATGAATCCATTCGGCGATGAGATGGGGCGCCGACCCCACGTAAACTCAATCAGTGTACAGTTGAAAGCTTTCCCTCTATCCGGGGAAATCCACACGGGATGAGCCTAAGTAAAAAGATGACTGAAGAGCTGAAACGATGCAATCATCGTTGAGGATGACGGACAATTGCAGGAGGATGGATGCACTAGCCTAGGACAAAGATAAGCGACACGAAGACCCCAGATGAGCAGAAGCAGATCTGAGGGCAAATGCGCCACCGGCTAGCCTAAAAATACCGCGGGAAGTAGTCAAATACGGCAGGGTTCATTTGAGCTTTACCGACATTGAAAGGACATGCTCTGCGCGTAGTCTGGTGGTTTTTGCGGTTCAAAAGAGACTCCAGCAGGCATAGCATAGGGGCCGGACAGGGCCGACCCATACTTGGGGCGTTGTTTGTTTCCCCATTGGTTGATTTATGTGTGCCCCCGAAATGACACCAGATGAAGAAGCCCGGCCAGGGGTGATAAACTCTGCTAATCTCTAGTAGTGAAGAACCTAATACACGACATGACCCTGGACCCTTTAGTTTTGAGAACAGACGGCGAGTCAGGCAGAGTACACATACAGTGTGAGTTCGACATGTTTAGCTGATTTCCACAACCATCGGTCAGAAATCTGATACCCTCCCCTTAAAACTCCAATCACCCTCCTTCTCTACCCAGCGCTGAATGGGCTCGCGCTTTGGTCCACCACGCTCGCCGGTTGCAGGATTGACATCACCGATGAACTCGGTCTGGAGGGGTACGGGTGCATCTGGGTGCCTTTCTACCTGGTCTCCCCGCCCGTTCACAGTGGCCTCGGCCTGGCGTTGGAGAGCTTCAAACTCGCGCTGCTGGTCTGGGGGAAGTGGGAGTGGCGCCGGACGACTGAGCAGCGGCCTTGATGCCATTGACCGAGAGATGAGACGGGCATAGAACACTGAACGAGATATGGGCAAAAGCATTTTGCGGTTTGCACATGAAAAATAAGTTCCGTGGCGGCGCGCTGAGAAGCGGGTGTGATGTCAGGCCACATGGTAAGTTAGCCGTTAGCCGAGAGGCCGCGTCAACGGCCAATGGCCAATCGAGGTGACCAGCCTCTGGCATGACCAAACACTGAATAAAAAGTATGTACTGTTTCCGTAGATGCCGTTATAGTACTCTGATCTATTAGGGATGAAATGTATGGGCGACGGCGGAACAAAAGCAGAGCCTGAGTAAAATCGGTTTAGGAAGGCCGACGCGGGAGCGAGTCCGCAAGGTCGGACTCAGAGGCGCTCGAACTGCATTGTGATGATGATGATCATTGCTCGGGCCCTCTCGTCGGATGATGCCCAAATGTTTAGAGCGCCTGCATTGGCAGTGCTTATTTCGTCACTCGAATCACCTCGTTCGACTAACGGCCCCCGTACGGGCACCTTCTCGTCTTGCTCCAGTGGTGCCAAGTAGCCTCTCTGTTCCGCGGCCGCCTGATCAAAAGTGCGACTGCTTCTGATGCATCAGCCTGGTCTATCAGAACCTCCTACCGCCTCCCGTCACGTCCTTCCCACCATTCATCGCTCAACGGGTCCCATTACCGACTGGTCTCAGTCATTTTCTGGCCCATTTATCCCTAAAAAACGCAATGTCGAGCGAGCCTGCGATGACTGTCGCCGTAGAAAAACTCGTTGCGATGGACCTAAGATGCCGGATAACGTATGCACGAACTGTGTGCAAAATAGGAAGATCTGCACCTACGTGTTAGCTCAGTGTCCGTTCTTCCAATCCATGCCAGCACTGAGTTGCTTCTCCGCAGCGAAGCCTCCAAACCCCGAGGTCCTCCAAAGGCGTTCGTCGTGATGATTGCTATTCGTCGTCCACTGTGTCTCACAACGTCCTTCCAGTTACGTCACAAGTTTGGAAGACAGAGTAGAAAAGATGGAGGTGTTGCTGAAACGCGTGCGTATACTATTCAAAAAGACCCCCTCCCTCGCCTGTATCGGCTGTCTCGTAGGGGCATGACTCCCCTCTTTCTCCAATTTTTTCCCCCGTTTTTAGGGAAAAAGGGAAGAAAAAAAACTGAAATTACCGTTGTTTTCTCCGCCTCTTGGATTGTCGCACTGACTTCAGCGCCGGCTACCTCATAGCTACGTCCAGAGATCGACTTCTCTGCTGAACTTGGGCCAGCCGTAGTGCGTGGCTCCTGGAAAAATGAGCCCCTCCTCTCCGCATCAACATCAATAGACGGGAAAGTAACATCACAACATCTTCATCAGTTGCCTCCTCTCTCATCGCTTGCGCCCTTGGTTCTCTCGCGGAAACCCTCGTCGACGTCATTGTCTGCCGTTTCCGATGATGATGAAGAGGCCTTGTCCGACGTCGATGATCTGAGAGACCGACTAGTCCAGTCTATGAAGCGCCTCTCACTGTTTGATAAAAAGCCGCAAGAAAAAGCTAGTCGACTTCTCGATGGCGCATTTCGATACCACGGTAGAAGTACTACGTATAACCTTGTTTCTGCTACTCGGGAGCTGAGGACAAGGTATCTCCTCGAGTCTATGGGCGTTGACGTAGCCTCTATAGCTGGCGAACTAGAGAAGGGTAACGACCATCGAAACGCACTAGAAGGTGGCTTACGTAGGCAGGAATATTGGCATGCCCCAGGTGTGAGTATTCATTATTGCGTGCAGTGTTATGTCTTCTTCCCTTACTTGCTATGACACTGACATCCTCATGTGGGAACTTTTGTCTAATATCTCGTATCTCCAGTGGGAACTCGTTTATGAAGGAAATTTCGTGTCTTCGGACTCTTTTCCGGGGCTTCTCCACCACTGGCCGCCGTCGGATCTGGCTGGAACTCTTATAGACCTTTACTTCCTTCACTGCAACGGAATGTTTCCTCTTTTACATCGACCAACATTTATTCGCCACTTCGCGGATAGGCTATACGAGCGCGACATTTGGTTCGCATGCACGTGCATGTGCATATTTGCCCTTGCTAGTCGCTATACCCACGATCCACGTGTCCTCTTAGACGAGTCAGTTGAAGATCGCTTGGATGAGCGCGCAGAGCAGTCCCAATGGCAAACGTCGGGGTTCAAGTACTACTTCTCAGTTTTAGGTACGCTATCACTAGCGGCGCATCGTATAATGTAGGACTGAGTCTGTCGCAGAAGTTGAGAAGGAAGGACGGGCAATTCTGAATCCGGCGAGTCTTTTCGAGATCCAAACGTTATGCGTACGAGGGTCCGCTCTTGTCCTTTAGGGGTGCCGACTGAGTATCCGTTTCAGCTCATGGCTCAGTTCCAAGGCGACACTCGCTGGCACCGCGGCGCATGGTATACGATTGGGGTAGGAATTAGGAAAATGCAGGACATAGGTGCACACAGCAAACAGTCGTATGCAAAAGCAGGGCCGAGCGTTGCAAATGAATTGTGGAAACGGGTATGGTGGTACCTAATCGGCCTGGATCGCATGCAATGTGTCGTCCTTGGGCGACCTTGTGCTACAAAAGAAGACGAGTGAGCATGTCGCCACGTTTACAGTTGCCTCTCACGTGCTTATTCGATTTTGGTAGCTTCAACGCTGAATATCCCCTCGAAGTTGATGATGATTTCTGGGAGAATGACAATCCGCAACTTGCATTTGTGCAACCGTCTGACAAGCCCTCGACGGTCATTGCATTCAACCTCTGGCTTCGACTAACTGACTTCGCGGCATCAACCTTGCAGAGCCTGGTAAGTCCTTTATCATACAGTTCTCTTCGTGTCCTCATTCGTGTGGCCGGAGGATATCCTCGAGCACGATGGTTCTTCTGGATTGCGCGTGCAGGATATTCTGAACAAACTGAACGGGAACCTGACGGAGTGGGCTGAGAAGGTCCCCCGACATTGTGAGTTATAGTTTGTGTTTCACCCTCGCCTCGTGATGGGTCTCACTCTGGCCTCAGTGAGACGGTCTTCTGACATCGAGGATATGGTCCTCGCTAATCAGTCGGCGACGCTCTATACTACCTACAACCTCATTACAATTCTCTTGCAACGCGCTTTCCTTCCATCATCCGTGACACTGTTATTATCACCGCGTGATGCGCAACCGACTCCACCAGGTCTCGCGCATGCGCTGACTGCCCATGCGCTGGCGGTCAATGCCGCGAAGGCAATGGCACAGGTCTTGACCATCGTCCACAAGCGTACCCTTTCGAATGTCCCATTACTCCTTGTCGGTGCCGAGATCGCCGCGGCAGTCCTCTGCGTCGATCATTGGATTATCAAGGCTCGTGGCAGAGACCATCTCGTACCCAGTAACAGACTCAGGACAGCAGCCGCTCAGACAGTCAAATCTCATATCCAAGATTTCAAGTCGTTGCTTGATGCCCTGCGATGGGCTGCGCCCCGTTGGGAGACTGCCCAGGAGAAATTGTGAGAACGTCTTCCTCAGCGCTGATCTAACTTCCATGTTGTTTACTGCGAAGACAGGGCCTACCTCGAAAAGATGCTACCTGACTTAGATAACCAGCCGACCAATGTGGAACGTCAATCTATCAGTGTCATGCGCGATCGCCCGCCATATCACTTGAACTTAGCCAAATCTCCGCACTCTTCACGACCGGACGTTTCTTTCTTGGGACTTCACCTACCCTCGGACACCAGTGCAAGGATTGTCGATCCCCCTGTGCTTTACACACACAGGTCTGAAGATACACCTTGGCTCGCCAACCCATCTCGCCATCACATCCCACCTCAGCAAATGACGACCCAAGCGGTTTCACGGATCTCGGACCCAACATCTTTGCCACGTATACGAGAATGTGACCCTACCGAGCAACCCCAGCGCTCCCTAGGCGAATGGACGCGTTCGCAGCGGTCGTACACGACACTGTCCCCATTGCTTCCGACTACGGGCCACCCACACTTTACAACCGGAACGAACTACTCCGAGTTTGCCCGTGTGAAGCACGAACCTGATACCGACTCAAGTATTCCACCGCTGAGGCCGAGCTGGGTATATGAGACTGTTCAACTACCTTCGGTGCATAGGTCCGTGTCTCTTGCGAATATCCCGGTCATGAGTGCATACTGACGCAAATTTGCAGGTGGGAGGACAGCCCTGGACGAGCAGGCCGGCCTACTGCGAGTCCTGCTCGAGATGGAGACCCAGGCTCATCTTTACTCACCCACTTGTACCGACCTACTCGAGATTACCCGTCGGTTCCTTCTCACGAAGCAGGCGGGGTCTTAGAACGAGACTCAGCTGCTTGACAGTAGACACCGCCGAACTCTGTACTGCCTTTGCTTATTGGGTTTTGGTTTCCCACCGCCATGACGTGCGGCGCAAGCTATTGTAAGCAATGATGACGGACTTTGTTAGATTAGCTCCACTGCCTTACGGGCTTACTGAGACCTACGTTCGTGGACTCGTACTCTTCGTGGCCCAGCAGGATCAGAGGTTTTGCTTGAAGTCGACGATACAATGTGTACTCTGATTGAGTTTAGATGTTTATTGTCCGGTTACGTGCGCCCTGGCGGTTTTCCTTCCGCGTATGTACGACGGCGCAATGTCTCTCGACCGACACGCGAGTTTTGCGGATCAGGCCTCAGGACTTGGTAAGCGTTGATTCTCGGTTGGTCGAACTGGCCAGTTACTGGACTTATCCGGGTAGAAATAAAGGCCTTTGCGCAAAGTGACCTACAACAAAAATTGCACTCGCCGAGCCATGCGAAGACCCACTTCAGATATGAAGAACCTGTATGACGAAAGCAGCAAGACTGCGCGATAATAAGCTGCAAAGACATGTCCGCATCGACACGGCACTTCAACGTCCCAACGTCTCAACACCGCAACGCACCAAGCCCAATCTTTTTTCCTCGTCGACACCGCCACGGCCAACTCAACACTTGACGGCCTGACCCCTCACTAAGCTAAAGAATGCAAATGCCTGACGATATAGTGGGTTTGTTTCTGATGCCGCCAGCAGGGACACATGCACGGGGGTGGGTTGGGATTTTGCTGACGAGGGTACAACGATCTCCTACTAGTAAGGCCGAGGGAGGTATGTAAGCAAGCATCTATATTTGGTGGTCTCAGCAATTGCCTAAACGTGGTGATGTACCGTCACTTGCTGCTCAAGCCGAGTTTGCAGGTCCAGCTCCAATTAGGAGACGAGGTGCCAATGCACACAAGATGGCCGTGCAACAGCTCCTACTCACGCTTTGTGACATCTGGTTAATGATGCACTGGGGTCCACGGCGCACCTTGTTTCTGGGGCATTGCAGGACGAAGTTGACTCAGAGCAGGTGGACGGACGGCTCCTGGTGACGATGTGGCCATTAAGCAAGGTCCTTGTTACATGGCATGGCCTGCTCCACTCTCATATCTTCAAGAGCTAGATAAGTAGGTGGTGTTGTGATAGTTGGGTTCCATTTTGCCACGCTACCTTAACGCTTAGGTCACCCAATCGTGCATCTGGACAGAAAGTCCGAGACAACTTGAAATTGGGTGAGTTAAATCAATAAGACGTGGGAAAAACGATATTAGTCCTTACACTGGCAGTAGGATGAAATAGATCTGTGCGACCCCGCCCTTCATATCATCTCCCGACGGTTACGCATTTCTGTTGAGAAAGAGTCCCTTGTTCATTTTTCCTGGACCACGAGCACCCACCGCACACCGCACCCTCCGCAGTTCGCGTGAGACCAGGTGTAAGGTTGTATTACAGTAAGCGAGTGTAGCCATATAGAGCCATGTCAGCCCCTGGCGCTCCCTCAACCCCCTTTGCATCCCGACGTCCACGGGTCATACACCAGGGTGAATTCAGCTGGGCCAGTGCGGCCGTGATACAGCCCACTGTGGCGCTGGCCGGGTATCACCGGATGGGGGAAAGGCTTAATGTGACGGTTATGAGGCAAGATTCCTACTACAAACAGACTCAAATAAGTCACGGTGAAGACTTCGAACGGTCACCTCGTCTCCGTGAACCGACAGTCCCCAGATTGACGCCTATGCTCCATAAAGTCTACTCGTTTGAGGCCCTCGGTCGTACTATGGGGTCTTTGGTGTCGGAAAACACCCAGACTCGTTTCCGTCCGGGTGTACTATATGCTGACCGCGGCGTCATCGCCCTGAACAAGCCGCCTGGGCTCGTATCTCAGGGTAGTACCCCGGGCACCGAGGCAGGTACAGTTCATAACCAATCTAGGGAGAATCGTCTAGACGCAGGACCATCTAATTCTGCATTTAATGCTGTACTGGACGGTAATACTTTATTTGTCATTTGGTCTATTTGGGTGATTGGTGGAGTCATCAGCACCGCAACACCACCGTCGGAATCGCAGGCCTCCGCCGGAGGTATGGCCTGAGTACGAACCCATATCCGGTTCATCGCCTAGACAAGGTACGGGGGTACATCCCAACATTGACCCCATGACTGATCATGGACATCACAGGGAACCACAGGCGTTCTAATGCTCGCGTGTACGAAGGTCTTGGCTCGGGAGCTTTCGCAGCAATTCCGAACACATGCAATCGGGAAGACTTACCTCGCCTTGGTTCTCGGCGGAAGCAGACAATTTTCTGCCAAGAAAGGGCTGGTTTCGAGCTCCCTCAGCTCCGACAACGGGCGCGTGCGGCTTGGCGCGGAGGAAGAACCGGGAAGCAAACCCGCGCTCACGATGTGGGAGGTTCTCGCTTTTTCGGTCCGTTAACTCTTGCGAATACCCAAATGTGTCGATACGATAGCTGATACCGTCGTTGCGTTGGCACGTGGTGTAGGACAAGGCACCTCTGTCGCTTGTGCGCCTGTACCCACGCACGGGGTTGAAGCACCAACTACGTGTACACATGGCGCATACCCTTCAGGGTATGTACGTGACCGTTAGGCCTTCCCTGCAACCAGTCATGGCTTGTTCGTAGTGCCAATTCTTGGCGATACCTTGTACGGTAATGCCACGCTTACCCAGCAGAGCTTGGCATCTTCGAGGGTCTCGGAGAACCGACTTTTCTTGCACTCTTCGTCAATCTCCTTCTGGGTACGTCCTTCTGTCATGCCCAGACTAGCAGCCGTCTTTTCATGTTTTTGGGGAGGCTAACAAGGCACCTTAGAGGTACCGGCGCACGGGCCCTCGCAAGCGCTTCCGTTTGACGATTGTTGCCCCGCTTCCAGCGGACTTCATAAAAGTATGCCATGAAATGGGTCTCCGACCGCCCGATATCGCGATCCAAGGCGGCGTTTTCGTTGATGGGGAGTACATTGGAGAAGGGGGGATACGGGACGTTGGGGGACGATGGCTGGGAGAGCCCTTCTCAGTTTGAGGTGTTTGGAGCTCAGAACTCTCCTACTTCGCAAAAACACTACTACCACTGGTCATCCAACCAGTAGTGACAAACGCATTTTTGATTAATGATACAAAAATATTCAGGAATAAGTATAAACGTTGTACTGTAAGGACGATCAGGTGGTTTAATCCAATCGTATTACTCAAGTTTCTCTTGTTCTTGGGGCTGGTTCGCCACTTTATTAAGTCCCGCATTTACTGACGTGGTGGCAATAGTCGCTGGAGCCAATGGCTGTGCTACAGCGTAAGGGTATGTGTATGGAGCACCGACCTGTGCGTGTGGTGGTACTTCTGTGGTACCTGAGTTGCTGGAGCCTCGCATGATTGAGTTCAGCATAAGCGCAAGTCCGCTCATCTGAGCAGCTTGAAGCAGTGAGACGTTTATCTCAAGGTTCAACATGGCGCCATTTGCCGATGTGCCGCGTAAGACCGCCGGCGGTGTTGGCGCATCGGCCGATACGGACTGCGTAGGAACAGGCACGATGCCCAGAGCGTGTAGCGTGGGCAACGATGAGACAGGCAACTGCACAGGAATCGCACTGGATACATTGGATGTCCCGGCCGGTGACGCCGTAGGTGCCGGGGCCGCCGTGGTGGAGGCTGGCGTTGACAACGATGGCGTAGGAATGGTCGATGCTGGAGCACTTGCTGGGGTAGTGGCAGTGGACAGTGTTTTGGCAGTTGTGGTAGACGTGGTGAGAGCAGGTGGGACATATTGAACGGTAGAATTGAGCGGGACGGAATAAGGATAACCTGGGGTGGTGGTGTTGGAACTTGTTGGCGCCCCGTATGTTTGGGCATAGGGATAATGGTAGGCGCGGTAGTGATGCGCATAGACGGGGGCTGCGGAAAGATAGTAACTTGTACGTTGAGGGTGGGCAGTCGAGCGCTGCTGACGCGTGATACGCTCGAGCTCTGCTTTTGCTGTGCGCAATTCCGTGCTCAATGCGGAGTGGTCGGCGCGTTCCGAATCAAGTGCCTGTCGTCCGAGATAGTATGCTTGATCATCGTATGCAGTGCGCTAGCGCACGGTTAGCGGGCATCCGAGAGGAGTATATGTTACGAAGCCTGCCTTGCCCGGATTTGTCCTAGCACGACGAAAACGTTCTTCGAGTGTACTTCGGCGCTTAAAGCACTCCAATGCAAATTTTGTTTCTAAGTAGCCCATAAGCAAAGGAATGATACCGCACACGAAGAAAGGATGCACCTGCGAGTTCACTCTGAAGAATCTCTGTTTCGGTAGCTCTGCGCTTGCCTTTGTTCGCCTTGAGGAGATCTTCTCCGGGGTGTTGAAAGACATGATACGGAAGTAAACGATCCACAACATCTTCAACATCTTGAAATGGTGTGTTGACATCTGGGAACAGGACAGAGATATGGTCGGTAGTTAAGTGAGCAGCAACCCTGAATATCCGAATTGAATGTTGTATTGTTGTATAGTACAAGCATCACCATTACACACCTTGATGAGACTCGGGCTGCGGCAGCTTCCTCGTCAGCAGATAAAGGAACTACAGGTGGCCGCCGGGGGAGCAAGCGACTGGACGATGGTAGCACTGATTCAAGAAGGTCGGGAGCAGAAGTGCTGGCGGACGGAATTGATTGGGCGCTAGGTGTCGGGGGCGAGGCGGCAGAGAGAGGAGAAGGGTCATGGCTATGAGGAAGATCTGGGATTGAAGCTGAAGGAGACTGAGGGAGAGAAAGCAGCGGTGTCCTCGACATTGGTCTCCTGTTTATTTTCTTGTCAAAATTTGGCTGGGTAAATCCCCGTGACCGCGAGAACGGCGCGACCCGATGCGTCAATTCGATACACTCTTCAGGGTAGGCCTTTCTACACTGGCATTTCTACACTCAGGTCTTGCTCCTCCTTCACATCTACATCCGCTCCCTCCACTCCCTCTTTTCTCGATATCGATGCCCTCACTCTCTTCAGTAAGTCCGCCGCCGAATCCGCATCCTCAGAGTTGCTCCCCGCAACCTTTTCCAACAAATCTTTCGCAAGCTCGACGTCCCCTCCATCCAACACATAATAATACCGGGCGACATACATGGCGGAACGAGCCCACTCCGCCACCGGTTTTACTGTACAGTTATACAGCCAACGTCACTACGTGAGAGTGCAAGATGTAAAAAGATGACATACACGTAGCGCGGGATATTTCGATGACACGCTGGTGGTACGCAACTGCATCTGCGGTTTCGTCCAAGTCGGAATGGAGCCTGGCTAATTTGAGAGCGATGGCAATCTCGTTGGCATCAGCACCAAGTAATGCTCGCTTCAGGCACTCGATAGCCTCGCGAAGTCTACCCATCTCTTGATAACTTGCGCCTTGCGCTTGCCATAGCCGAACATCATATGGGCTACAGGTGTACACGATGAGGCTCTAGAGCACTTATGGGTAGAAAAGGGACTAACCGCAGAGCGGTTGCATGTTGATAGTAATGCAGAGCATACTGATGCATATTGAGAAGTTCGTAGGCTTGTCCAAGGCCGTACCACGCACGGTAGTCCTTCCTATTCACGTCCACGGCACCGCGGTACGCCTCAATCGCTGCGTGCGAGTTTTTCATCTCTACGTATTCGTGGCCCATAAGTGTCCAAGCAGAGAGGTACGTCCGATCGAGTTGCGTAGCACGCCTGAAGTACCGAATAGCCTTCTCGTGTTCCGCCCTTAGTGAATAGTGATTCCCTACATGTTCCATCAGCACTCGATCGGAATAGGAGGTGGAGGTTGATAACCTACCGACGAGACAGCACACCTCTGGACGGTCCTTGTCGAGCGCAAGAAAATCATGCGCAAGCCTTGACAGTGTCAGGCGGTTTTCTGTGACGTACAGGATATTGGAATAGACGTCGATATCGTCGATCCGGCATGGGTCAATCTTGAGAATTTTCTCAAACTGCTCCTCGGCAGCGGAGAAATCTGAAAATCGGTAGCATGAGAATTATAACAAACGATAAAAAAGGAACGACGTACCGTGCAAATGATAGAGTACGTTGGCTCGAAGACTCATAATCCAGAGACTTCCCGAAAAGTTCTCTGAACCAAGGAGGCGATCGCAAAGACCGAGCTCATTCTCGGAGGGTTGATGGAGCGTATTGAGCGTACGTATTTGGAACAAATGGACAAGGGGGTGTATCGATGGTATTGGCAAGAGTGGAAGCAAGGAGAAGAGCTGCAATGGGCCATAAGCAGTATAGGAAGGATTGAGAGCAAGTACCTACTTCTTCGCCGTCATTAATGAGATTGCTAAGGAGGTCCCAGGCTGACCAATTCCAGAGGTAATGTTGAAGGGAAAGCAGTGCGCACTCTATCGCCTCTTCCCTTCGGTTAAGGCGATATAACAATAGACCACGGCTGAAGCGTTGAAGTCAGCACAGGGACGACGAGACAGCCGGAACGATCACACAGGAAGAGGATCCACGGATCTCTCTTGTTTTCGCACGAGGCCGCCTCATATAATCCCAGAAGGCTTGTGTTGACAGGCACCCCAGGCTGACTTCGATCCACTTCACACACGCAATGTCAGTGATATAGGTGGGGTTAGTGCGCTTTTTTCATTATCTAGGACTTACTGTCGAGCTTATTCCAATCTCGGAGAGCAGTTTTCTCGCTGGCCTTTCCACGATTGTATCATTATACGGCATCTCCCGGACGACGAAAGCAAGACATACCAAATACTGGCTGTACAATGATAAGAACCGTCCCTTCGCACTCGAGCACGCGCTCAGGGTGCGCGCCGCACGAGCGAACTCACGGCAGCGAAAGCTGGCCGTGCCCGCAGAGAGGATGTCTTCCTCATCGAGCTCGAGTGCGAGTTCCTCGGGTGGCACACGTGAGTCCACGGCGCTGGCCAGGGGTGCGTGTGGGTGTGGAGGAGGGAAAGACGCCGGTGGGAGAGGGGCACCTAAGGGGCCGGTACGCGCAGGGGTTGACGATACAAACGAGAGGTCCTGATAAGCACGCCGTTTGGAAGGTGGCACGGCTGCTAGAAGCTCAGCAGCCCTCGTCCCGTCGTTAGACAAATGTGCCTAGCAGTGATTTTCCCAGCATACCACTTGGACGCATGTTGCAAGCCACGGTCTGCACAGTCCTTGATGGCCTTGCGAAGGCTGTCAACCATTTCTTTATCTACGGTGATGGCCGCGGCCATGTCAATGGTAACGTGGGTTGTTGTTGGTCAATTTGGGGTCGGATGGAGCCCCTTGTATGTTTCCAAGTCGAGAAAGACAGTTACGCCGCGGAAATGGGGCGAAAGAACCGGGCAGAGGTGGTTCAGCAGTGGCAGACGGTGATCCTGATGAGGTGACGAGGCTTGGCGTGAGGTCGCGGATGTAAAAAAAAAAAAAAGGGCGCGTCGGGTTTTGCGACGACTCGTCACATGTACGGCACAAGTGTCGCGGGCAATACGGGCCATACACACACGCGACGCATGTATCAGCCAGCCTGGTTGCTGGTCGCAGTTGCGCTCACCCTTGTGATCATTGCAAGAATCTGCGTAATTATCGTATTTCCGAAGGACAGCGTACGTCGCAGACGAGATCGTAGGGGTACCTGTCATCTAGCCGTCTTCCTTGGTTCAGGCAAGTCCAATATAATCTACTCAATCACCTGCCCCCGCGCTCAAACTGTATCGTTATTATCTAGGTGGACACAGCAGCGAGGCCCTCACGCTTGTATCTACTCTGGATTTCTCACGTTACACCCCGAGGACGTACCTTGTTAGTGAGGGTGACTCCCTTAGCGCGACGAAGGCTATCGCATTAGAGCGGCTCAAAGCTGCCACTGAACCATCCCTCGCAAGTACTGTATCCTGCCGCTCTTGCCTGGCTATTGACTGATCTTGACCCTGGCATCTCATAGCCCCTGATTGGCGAATACCGGATCCTCACTATCCCCCGTGCTCGGCGCGTACATCAGAATTTACTCACTCTTCCGGTCACGGCGCTGCGTTCCCTCCTGGTCTCATTCTATTATGTCACCCTGGCCCCGCGGCTGCTTGGTGATTCCTTTAGAGTCGATGTTGACGTCCTTCTCCTGAATGGTCCTGGAACTTGCTTCGTTCTCTGCGTGGCCGCATACATCAACCAAGTGGGTGCTTGCTTCTCATCGCCCTTCATTATTGACAACCCCTCCATATCGCAGTTCCTCGGATTGCCGTCGCCGAGGCTAGTGTATGTTGAGACCTTTGCACGTGTTCGAACGCTCTCGCTTACGGGCAAGTTACTCCGTCCCATTGTGGACAGGTAGGAATTGTCATTACACTCACTAAGCAAATTCTGAAACTGACCTGTGATATGAGATTTATTGTGCAATGGCCCGATTTATTACAAGATGATGGGCGAGGCGAGTGTCATGGTTGGCTGGTCTGAGTCATCATGCTACGTCTCATACCCTTATTCATTCACTTGGTTGTCATCTCCCTACAATTAAGAAAAAAAATTCTCAGTGTACCTCACTCAATTTGGGCTATCATTGTTCATCGTTCTGACAGAACGGAGGGAAGACTAGAAGGTCAAGGTGGCGCTGTTCTGCTGCCCAGCTTGCAATGACCCCTAATCTAGCACACAACGAATCATTCTGAATAGTAGAGTGAACAGCTAGCTAAGTAAGGCAACGTTTCTCCACCTGTCATCTTTTTCTATGGTGACGAAACGACTGGATCATATTTCTTGATAATCAACAGTTGTTGGAATAGATGGAAACCCGGGTTGAACTCGAATGAGTAATCACTGATTGTAGAACAAGCCGCAAGCTACATTCAAGCTGTTGTCTAACCAGACCGGTGGAAAACTGGAGACAACGGAGACGCGCTAAAACTTACTTACGCGTCCACCTGTCCTCCCCGTTGCCACCCCCACGTCTCGGACTGGCACTTCGTCCTCGCCCGCCCTCGCGCTTAGATGGCTCCCAGCCACCTCCTCCGCCTTGATTTTTGGGTGGGTGGAGCCGACGCTCGATGCGCTGGCCGTGGCGTAGGGAAGAGACGAGTTCCTTGGATGCAAGACGCAAGTGCATAAAGTTACAGAAACCACCGCGATTGCATTCTCCGTTCTCGTTCTGTCGGCAGCAGGCTTCGCGAAAGTCCGTAACGGGAGATAATTCGGCGTACAGAGGCCGTCCTACATGGAGAGCGTTGAGCCTACAATACACACCTACGAAGAAAAGTATGCGTACCTGCGTACCAGCGGTCGTTCAAACCGTCGACCGCGGCCTGTGCTTCCGTCTCCCATTCGTAACGCGCATAAACGTTGCCTATTAAATGGTCGCCAACATTGTCACACACCTGCCCAATCAAATGTCAGCGCGCCAAATTTAGAAGACGGGTAGTCGCCGACGCACGTGGAGCTCGAGAAGGTGCCCGAACTTTGCCAGCTCGCAATATAAATCCTCATAAATGGCATCGAATCCCTCTTGGAGCTCTTTCTCCGAGAGCTTGCAGACCGGATCGTGTGCCGGATTGTGATATACGTTTGGCAGGAGTATGGTCTGTGAGAACGGGGGCTTGATATGCTTTCGAGAGCAACGGTCCCCGTGCCGGCAGGCACCTATCTAAGTGAGGTCATTTGGGCGTACAAGTAACCACAGATATGAAAGTCGCATACTTTGTAATAGAAAGAGCAGTTCACACGATCCTGCTCTGTTCCAAAAATATTTGCCTTTAAAAATGAAGAAGAAAATGGTGCGTTAGATGTGTGAAGCAAAGGGAATGAAGAAGTAGACCTACAAGATGAGAGGCCATAATGGAGGTACAGCAACAGTATGAAACCGAGGACGCGACAAGCGGTGCGTTTGGACCCACATTATTCAGCATTCTCACACTATGTCAAGCGTGTCGTGCTCGTGACAAACAAGCGCCCAAGCCACCTAATAAGAACAAATAGGGGTCTGAGTCAACGTCAAGTAACGTAGCATCTCCCTCTATCCTGGGCCCTTGAAAACAGAAGTGTCGTTTTGTATTTATTCGGCGTTTTTGGGACCTACCCGCGATCTGTGAACCAAAATGACTCAGATGACTTGCAGCTGTCTCCGCGAGTCTGTATCTGCAACCCAACCCAAGCACTAACCCTCAAGCTTGCCTGGAACGCCTGAAGGCTTGACGTGACACTTGGCATAACATGAAATCATTGTCTCTTGTCTGGAGAGCATACTTCGGCTCTTGATGGCTGACTTTCTAACGCTCTGGCATAATCACGGTACGGTGCTCCCGAATACTATGAATTACGCGCTAGCTGGATCCTAAGTATCTCATCTGGAGCTTATGTCCTCGGCCACCATGTGGGAAAACACCGCTCGCTGCTGTCATTGAGTTGTTCCATTGCCATATCCCGAAATTTATTTATTTGTTTCGTATCTTCTGCCATTATACCACCAAGCAGCGTTCTTCAAAATGGCTGGTTCAGTTTGGTGTGCATTGCAGGTCGAAAATCGCGCGGATGGACCCCACATGTTGATCTGTACTAACGTACTATGACTGTCGGCGGCTCTCGGCGAGTGTAATGGCTACAGTCTTGGCTACGACGTTGCTAATTTTGAAATTCCAAACGTGAGTCTCGGCGACTTTACCCTTGCCTTGATTGGTGGTGAGCAAGGTAGCCGGCCTCTGAGTTCGTCGCAGTTCCTACCAGGCTTGCCAATAGCAGCCGCTGCTTGAACAGGATCCTGCTAGAGATTGTTCGCCATCTTTGCCCTCGTCGGCGCTTCAATAAGTAAAAGACCAATGGCACGGGAGGTCACCAGTCACCTAGCCCCCTCAGGCACCCACCCTCCTTCTCTCCCTTCTCAATGCTTCCGCAACCGGGTTACTGAAGCGGAATTGCGCCGACCAGTGTCGTACCGGGCTTACGTACACAAACCAGGTCTCACCATTTGCTGTCAGAAATCACAAGGCGACTCGCACCGAGGACCCATTTCCATCTCCGGACCTTTTCGGAGCGCTTGTACTTACCTAGGAACGCCGCCATACCCGTACCAAACAAACTATGTCCGTACTGCCGGCGACTGACGACCGACATACTCTCCGGGATTCCGCGCCTCTAGCAATCTGGCCTTCATTAAATAGACGTCAGTCCGCAGCTTGAGACAACCCCTTCTGAAAGTACCGATGCGTGGCGTGGATTGTTGCCAGTATTTGATGATGATAGTAAGTTAGTCGCTGCGCCCAAGTAATAGTTCAATTAGTTTTGCTACATTAACTTTACCTTGTTTTACTTATTATAGAAATTTACCTAGGCAGGTACGCTGCGGTGACTCCTTCGTGGCCCATCGCGTGAGTGAGGCTTTATGTGTTTGGTACGACAAGAGATACTTGCATTCGGTTATCTGTAGGTCTTTTGTATTCCGAGAAAACTCCTGCTATTTCGTGCCTGCGATTGGTCCTTGGCTAGCGCTGACTGTAATTCCAGAGGCGCTCGCGACTGCGCATCTGATGTAAGGGTGTGAAACTCCGGCCGGCTCACAGCGACGATTGTCATTTCTGTTCTGTCCTGTTGTATTTTGAGACTCAAATGTATTAGAATGGCAATTGCGGTAGTTGATCTTTCGCGGAGTCCTGGTGATGCGCCGAGAAGAAGTCGCCGTGGGCGTTGCAGATTCTTGGCTTGGGCAAAGTGAAACATGGGAGTGGCTCAACAAAGGCACGTCAGCCGCCAGGCAGGGCACGCTGAGGGAACCTTACGATACAGAGCCGGCAACGTCCATAAATAGAGCCACTTAGACGAGACCCTTCAATGATAAGGATGTCTAGATTCTCTGTGGGTACAAAATTTGCAATAAACGAGTTTAGATATAATATTCGTAAAAATTTGGTGTCTGCCAAAACACAAGAGGTGGAGGAGTGTCTAAGAGAGACATCTCGAATAACTTACTGTGTAAACTGGCGACGGCGAACAAATGATATTAAAATTTACGCGGGAAGACCCAGGGCGTTCCCCAAGAACTAGGCGCCGATGAAATGGACATATTCCGATGGCCGTTGAGGCGTCCAAGACATCAGGGAATCATCGGACGCCGACGCAGCAAAAGAGGCGGAACCACCGGTCCAGCTGGCGTCTGGAGAGGCGCACCCCGGAGTTGAATTAAGCCCCCCCGTTTGTGTGGGTGGGGTCTTAAGGTACCCGCCCATTCCAGGCGTGTCAACATTCCCAAGAGTATTACTGGGGGATTGGTATTTTATTTTAGAACGCCGCGACCGAGGGTAGGAAAAAAAAAACACGACAAACCTGGTAAACACGTCCAGTTCTGCGATACGCTGCTTGAGAAGACACATCGAACTATCGTTGTGTTGTGGGTGGCGATTCAACGCCTCCGCAGCGCATCTTAAGCGCAGGGACAACTCTAATACAGCTTGATAATTTGTGACCTCTGAAAGGCATCCGCACTCGCTGAGTGGAGTCTGCTGTCCAGAATGTTGTGACAGACAGGTGTCAGGAGTTGCCTCATTGCGGGTCACGTCGCATAGTGTATTGTCAAACAGCTCCGCGAACGAAGTGTCTGGTTGTAGATCTCCATCTGTGAAATAAGAGAGCAAAGAAGCAATGGCGTCGTCCCCGGGTGATGTCGGGCTAAACGCAGAAAGGGATAGCGTTCCAGCATCGCCGATTTCCGGTGTAGCCAGGGGAGAATCACTCGAGGTTGAAGAAGCCACGCTGAAGGGGCCAACAAAGGTCGGCAATCGGGGCCCAGGAAGTTCTTCGAGGGTGGGTGGAACCAGCGAAGCCTGTCGAGATCCCGTTCCTTGGACATCAACCGAGGGACTACTACCGAGTTATCCACGTCAGGTGGTGGGGATGGGGCTGCAACACCACTCTTCTCCCCTTGGGGGGTCTTCGATGTGTGCTCCTCGGCGCATGGGGATGATACGGAGGCAGAAAGGAAAGGGATCGCCTGGTCCTGGTAGGTATCCGATGAGGACTGAGTCCACCGCGGATGAGGCTTATTCTTGAGCTATGAATGCAGCCCCGTATGTTAGGGAATTGACTCTCCGTACACCACGCGGGAGACTTGCCTCCCGAATGACCCCTCGAGTTCGGCGACACGCTTTTGCAGGCGGGTCTTATCGTCGGCTGCCTCTGTCCTGAGGGGGTGGATCGGAATTAATAAATAGTCAGGTGCGACGATGAGAACAGGGGGCACATTACCTTTGACTGGGGTCGTCGACTTCGTATACGCAGAGACCTGTCTGTGTAAATGAGCACCTTGATTACGTAGTGCATCACGCATGGGGAATAACATACGATACCAAGCTGGGTACAGCGACCACAAGGCCTCTTGCGGTCACACTGGAGTTAAGTGCTAAGGATAAGCCTGAAGGAGGTGGTGGGTGGGAGTACCATGCGCTTAGAAGTGTGACAATTGAGGCAAGATTGGGTCGTGCGATTGCGACGACGCTTTCTATGGTCGCTGACAGCAACGCCAGCAGAGAGCTGCTGAGGTGCGTCTAATTTTTTACGTTTAGCGGCCTCTGAGGACATCTACGGCTTGGGGATCGCAGAGTACGAGGGCAGACAAGGATTGCGTGAAATAGAGGTGGGTAGCGGCGTCGAGTTGAGCGTATGACGGGGGCCTTCTTATTTAGCTCCGAGCGCCGACAGCGACCAAGGCTCATTGGCCCAATGGGCAACTTGTCACAATCGCAACAACGGAATGGTTTGAGGGTGATCAGGATAACGTGAGAGCGTCGAGCATGGCGGCTACGGTATTGTGGAGCTGACTACTCATGTGCATCCGATTCCAAGCTGGGGATATAGTAGGTAGGCCCACCTGTCAAAGAAAGTAGTTCTGCCAAGAGATTCTCTATAGTTATCATTTTCCCACGAAGCATCAAGCCAAAAAGCTAAGCACCACGGAGACGGAAACATTGTGGCAAGCCTGCACCCCGGTCACCCCTGTGAGAATACAATGCAGTCAGAATCATTTTTCTTCCCAATTCGGGACAAATCCTCGGATCTCGTTGTGTGTAAGAAATTTGGCCAAAGAGTTGGGGCCAATTTATTACTGTAGTTCGGGCCCGTTTCTGCCTGTGGGTCCTCAATTCGTACTCATGAGGCGAGATTGCCACCGGGGAGGAAATTTGTGCGTCGCCGAGTAGAAGTGTGGTGCCATCTATGCCATCACCACACGGGCGTCTTGTTAATACGTGGACACAAGGCCCGACCTATCGGAGGGTTCGACCATTTAGTGAGGTCAGAAGAACTTGCTCGGTCACTCGGTGCGGGAATGTCCTCCCCGCTTTGCCACGATGCTGAGAAGAGCGCCACCTAACTCATATCAGATCTAGATCGGCTACGGTCTGTAGTGCGGCGTGAGTAATGCTGTAAGACCGAACAGATGGATCTCTTCACAATGTGCGATGTAGAACTGGACCACCCGCATTGGCCGCCTGTAATTCTGGGTCAGCGATCACCTTCTGAGAGGCTTATTACAGCCGCGTGTATGACATTCACCTGCTTCCCTGGACTATAGGACAGATGAGGGTGAACTTCAAGTTCCCGGGTCGACACTCGCGTTGTAGGAGCGCGTCACGACAACTCTCTGAGTAAATGGGTGAAGGGGACAGGAGATTCCTCCAAAAAATGGATGAGAAACTCAATGCTGGGGCGTCAGAGCAAGTCCTGTCCCCTCTCTTTTGTGACTCAATGTCTCACCATTTCTCCGGCTTGTCTAGCGCTCGTACCGGACTTCGTTAAATTGAGCGCCTGCCGCGACCGATAAAGGATTACCGGTGGGGCCTTACTGGTGGTGATGAATCGTCCTAGTCGGGACGAATAACAGGCGCGATATGTTAATAGCATATAATCAGTAAAACCGATCGTAACATCATCTCGAAACCAAGTTAGGCTAGACGGAAAAACGCACGTAACCGGGCTTTATAAAAATATAACCTCCAAGTGGGCAGTCACCAGCTGTCATAATGTGTTGACCCTGCATACGCGCGAATATGGTGCAATTGTTGGAAGTGGGTTCTGGGGTGGGTTGATCTCTCAGTTTGAACATGCCTGGAGGGGCAGAGTTCGATGGAATTCTGTCCAAGTGGTGCGCCAAGCGTAAAGAAGGCTTACTGCAAGTCTCGTGTGCAAACAAAGATCTTTTCATTTACAAGCATTCGGGTGGGGTACTGCCTCAAATCTGAAGGCTGAAGGGAAGTATGGGTACAGTACATATCTTTGCCAAGACTGTGTGGAACACCCAATCAGAGACGAATCCCGACGTATCACATGACCCGCAGATCTTTTACAGGATCCGGGCTTTTCGGGGGTTAGTGGTCCCAGCAAGAGGGATCCTAATCTGGCAAAGTTGGTCAGACCTCGGCCCAGTGAGAATCCCGGTGAAGGAATCGGAATAATAGTGAATAAAAATGATACAATTCGATCGAATTCAGAAATTTAGACTATTTCCATTTTAATTCACTCACGCAATGAATCAAATCGACACTTATTGGATGAAATTGGATCAACGAATCACTTGGGACTCTTCAATTTCGATGTTTTCTGTACACTATCACACATTTCATTCAATTTACTGTAATTCCAAACTATGCTCCATGTATGCGTGTCCCAAGGTCTGCAGGTCGAACTTGAGCGCATTGAACATGCAGGTAATGTCCAGGAAGTTGACGAAGAGTCGGACGCTGTGCGTGACACTGTACTCCGGCTTGGCTCCACAGCGTTTCCCCCGCAGGCCTGGTTTTGGCTTGGCGGATGGGGCGGGTGACGATGTCTGGCCGATCAGAAAGTGACTCCAACAGGCCGTTCCAGTCAGTCAGCAGGTTACAGAAATTGGAAACCGCTGCAAACGCACCGTTGCAGCAGTGATGTCACGTGACTACAAGTCCACCACAACATTGACGAGTCAAGACACGCATTCTAGATGTCCTGTATGCATGTGTGAGAATGTGGGTTGGGAAAGAAAGAAATGCGTACAAAGCAGGTGTGGAGACATGGGATGGACACATTGCTTGTGGGGATCGCACATTTGAATGCTGTAAGAGCTCAAGGTGCCGTCGTGTGCCTAGCGATACTGTGAACTGGCCACTGGCACAGACCGGCCACACAGGAGTCTACACTAGGTGCGTGGCGATTGGAATCAGGGGGGGTCTGTTGAGTCCACATCCAGGCAGTGGGAGCGGGCAGGTGGCGGGAGTGGTCGGTTGGTCAGATGAGTTGTATGCATATAATGCGTTGTAAGCCAGCCAAAGGACCCAAGGAGATTGACTCGAAGAAAAATCAACTGAACTGGCAGGCTTGTCGTTGTGGCAAAGAAATGACACAATGTTGAAGATACCGGATTACATCAATTACATGCGCTCAAAGCGTCCGCAGTTCAGATCTATTCGGCGAGTGAACGTCTTTTAATTCACACTGCGGGCATTTTCCAATGTAATCCAATTCAGTCGGCTATTTCACGAAATCTGATTGGTCAGATTTTTGCAACTGAATTGGATTACATTGGTAAATGCCCAGTGTCAATAAATTCCTTTCAGAAATTTTGAATCAAACTAATTCAATACTTTCCATTTCTCGATGGATTGTTTCTTCAATCACTATCGTCCCGATTCCTTCACCGGGATTCTCACTGGGCCTCAGGCATTAGGACCATAACCGGAAAATGTGATCAGTTGGCCAGAATAGGCCTTATTGTACTGTACAGTTATCGTGTGGTGTGGAGACTCGGAGACGTAATCAGGAAATGTACAGTTAGGCGAATGCACCGAAGACGCCAAACAGCATAGTCAACCACCATCCGCGATACAGGGCACGCCAACCTTCCTCGTCGACTATCTCTTTGCGCAGTCTCTGAGACCCAAGTATGGATCCGTATCATTCCTGAGTCTATATGGTTTATGTGCGTGATATCAGACGCCGAAAAATGCGACCGAGACGAAAAAAAGTCATACCGATGACATCTTCATCTGGGGAGTACTCTGGGAGATCTTCGGTGTCACCGACCTCTTCCTGAGCGACTGAGTTGAACTCCGCGGACTCGTGGTTTCGCTGGACAGCGAGACGAGTGGAGATCACTTCTAGCGGGCATAGAATGGCTGTGCTGAAGAGGGAGATAGCTAAGTATATCGTGAGGCTACGAGGAGAAAGGTCCGGGGGGACTGAGTCGTCTACATGAGAAAGCGAGGGGAGTAGTAGATGGCGAAGGACTCGAAGGCCAATGACAACATAAGTTATGTGCAGAAGCTCTGCAACGAGGAGACCGGGGTAAGTAGAGGATCAAGGTTTGCGACGTTCCGTAGGCGTAAGGAGGGACACGTAGAGAATGTAACGGGCGGAAATATGGCAGTTGATATGGAGTGATAATTGACCTAGAGTAGGATCGGCGTGAACGGAGTCGGAGAGTGACATGCGTGAAAACACTGACCTAAGTGATTATATCGCGGGAGAGAGACGAG
>WTXK01000153.1:0-102317 GCA_025769895.1 Lactarius psammicola
TACTGGCTACATCGCCATCGGGAAAAACCTACCCCGCGAATCCCGTCAAAATTAGCATTAAGCCCATTAAGCGCGCTAAGCAATTGTAAATACGGGCAATTGCCTGTTCTCCAGACAGCGCTATTAAAAATATATTCAGTGTACTAAAAGTTTCCGCTAATTGTGCTAAAATTTTGGTACATGTGTCTATCAAGGAATGGGTTGACATAGAAGCTATTGCACTCCTCAAGCACTGTCGGGCCTTGCCAATGCCGGGGCACGACGGGACCAAAAACTGGGAATAGTTGAACGCTTCGGCAAATATCGGTTAGAGGGATGACACTTGCAGAACGACGTCCGTTGTGATAACTTCTCGATACCCGGCACATATTATGAGATGGATCTGGTGGTGAGGGTGGTGAGAACCATTCTACATACACGAGATTTTCAGGAGGAGCCGGGCGTGAAGTAAGAAAAACTGAGGACGCCGCTGATATTGAGAGTTGGAACACGACCCGAATTTGAACAACTCGGATTCTAGAACCATTCTTCGCCAATCCTGTATCGAATCTCCCTGGATTGATGACCCCGCGTTGATTGCATGCTTCTGGTCGGATGTGTATGACATCGACTGTTCTCTTGTCTGAGTCGTCGCAATTGGCAAACTTAACTTTATGGAACACTGAAACCCGTTGAAAAGGAATCAGGGTGTTGTCAGCACGCCTCCGAGCTGCACTGGCAGAAAGATTGGGACAGTTGTGTTGTACAATGAAGTCCGCAAGGGCGTCTTGAAAGTCGATGGCCCCATACCGGTTGGCAAGACTCTCGAAAGAGACACCTTTTTCGGATGGGTTGGTTGTCAAGAAAGGGTATATTGACGGCAGAGAGGGATAGTGTGGTGAGGGTTTCATTGGCAATGTCGAACTCCCTTCGCGCAATTCAATAAGTGCGGCGTGCTGGTGCATCGCCTCTTGGCGCTCCAGCCAAATTGTCATTTGTTTGTATTCGTCTTTGAAATTGGTCGTGTGGTATGCGTTCTTGGTAAAGTCAATGTGAAGCCGTTCAGATTGCTCGGTGTTATAGTTATCGGCTGAGCCAAAAAGCATGATAGACCTTGGTAATGGGTGAGACTATGGAGCTTGGGAAGGTTGAAGTGTTCCCGGACTCCAAGCTCAATAAAAATGTCTTTCTCCTCATGAAATTGGCGCAGTGCAGTATCCAAAGCGTTGAGACTTTCTGTGGTGTGTAAAGGATACTGAGAAAGGTAGAAGAAATCGAGAAGTGCCCGTACAGCCCGGGTCAAACGTGCTGAGGACTGAATCCCTGGAAGAGCGAGATTGACCACAACTCCAAGGATGATGCGACATATGTCCTTGTGTTCTTGACCGGAAAGTCTTGAAAGCCTTGTGATCCCTTTGTGAAAGTGTCGAGCATTGTGGTTTGGGGGTAGACGGCTGCAACGTGCATCGATCTCCTCAGATCCAAGTGTGGCAAGCCAGCGGACCAGATGTTTAGCGATCCCTTGATGGAGCTGATGTAGAATATCGGGTGTGATTGAAAGAAATATATTGGTGTATGGCAAGCACTCCCAGAATGGATGGTATGTGGACTTGAGGGCAGCTTCTTGAGATGCCGCATGAAAAGCTGTCGGGTCACCATCACATAATGAAAATACATCAAATGCCACCTGAATATCGCGCAAGGGGAAGGATTCGTGGCTTCCAAGTTCATCATGTGGGACAATACATTTCGGGCATCTTCCACTGTATGTGCAGGCGACAAGTGATTGTTCAGGGTAGTCACCGATGAATGTTGCAAGAATTGGGTGACAGCGGTACCATGTCCCGTCACCGGTGGCCATTGCAATGCCGGTCTCGCCATAGGTTTCAATGGGCGACAAAATTTTGCGCATGCACGCATGAAATAAGTTTGCTAGGGCACGGCGCCATGCGGCCTTGTTTGTAATATGCTCGAGCCGTGTTGTTGGGATATACCCCATCAACATTTGTGCACGCTGAGTTGGTTTACAACGTATATCCTTGGGAATGTTACCGATTGACATGTAGACGGGGTATGCGCTTTTGGATCGGAAAAGCGTAAGTTGGGTCTTGTCCGATGATATGATAATGGGTACCACTGTTGCGCCTGGGCTGCGTGACTCGAGGGATTGCTAGAAACAGTGTAAGTATGCAATCAACTATGCAAGGAGATATTTGGACGTACCTGCACTGACCACCACCACTTTCCGGTGTGCATTTCACTAAATATTTGTGTGGTGTGGTCCACATCTTGATAATGACGTTCAGGAGCAAATATGAGCCTCCTTGTGAAGGATGGGTCACCAAACAGTGCACGAATGCATAGAATGATGTCGCGATAATAGAAGTCATAGGACTCCCCGCCAAGTTGAATCTCCTCACACTTGAACTTTGGTCGTCCTGGCATCTCTTCATCAATGATGCGGTTGAGCTCCCGGGCATTGCGATATGATAGACCTAAGTTTTCAACCACCTGTGCCAATCAATGGTCAGCTGTTGAATTAGTTCACGTTATGATGGACTTACACCATCAATTGCAAGCAGTTCCGTCACCGCTGTTGAGGTTGGTCCCCGGTTCTTTGCCCACCGGGCAAAGTCCCAATCACGCTGTGACCAGAAAGGAGACCAAATGTTCTTGGTGCCGAGATGTTCTTGTGAAGCTCGGAAATTTGGTGCGCTCTGACCCGCATTGGAAATCGGGGCTCCAGCCAGTCCTGAGGGAAACCGCTTGATGAAGGATGCCCCGTCTTGGTGAGCGTCATCCTGGTCTGGGGTTTCTGTACGTGCAAGGGGCTCGGCATGAGGTACATTGCCAATGGAGTCAGTGTCCATATGGTACAGTTCCGTGTCTTCATGACTGTCAATAAGTTGATCAAATTCACGGCCATCTAAAATGGGAGTGTAACGCCACCACAGGGGTGTTAAGTACGACGTGTACTTCGAAGTCAACTGTCAAAGGTTCCGGTAGAGCGAGTCGGTTAGGACTCAGTTCGGTGATGAATAAGAGTCGTTCTAGCTTCGAGAGCTTATCGACCTTAGTCAGAGTAGACGATGCTCAGGCACGAAGGCGAGCGAGGGACTTAAGCGCAAAGGCAAGTCGAAGATGGTTCCGTGAGTACTGATGTGGTATTTACACAAGAAGTCAGGACTACCGTACAAGCTAGGTAGTACACGACTTATATACAAGTACACGATGTTTGGTTATACCAAACATATGGCGCGATCCTAGGATACGGGTCCTAGTGAGCTTATCGTACTATGAGTCATATCGAAAGTACTAGTAGTTTCCGCGGAGTCATGCGGGACTCTGACGTCGTCAGCGGATTCTAAAAGTCGTAAAACCTACCAATGGTACGATCATGGGGTAGGTGCGAGATAAGGGCCGAGACTGGAATCTGATCGGATCGTAACTGTATACAAGTCACAAGGTCACCGAGAAAATGGAAGCAGTCAAAAGAAATGGTCAAGTGATAGAGAAAATGATAAGGGAAAACGACAATAGTTCGTAACATTACCCCCCCACTAGAATCGAAGTTGCCACAACTTCGATTAGTTACTGCCGATATAGTCATAGACGTCAGCATCTACGTCGTTAGTGGGGGTAGGGCTGCGCGGGACGGGACAGGTGTGTCGTCGTAAGAATAGATGACGGCCTCGTTCTCCACATTTTCGGCATAATTCGTACATGGGGCAGTCGATTTCATCATGCTGCATCAGTAATAAGGCAAATAAGTTTCCCTAGTTTCATTGGTTATCGTGGTTTTCTGCGGTTTTCTCGGTTTCCAGAGACCTGAGACCCGGAGACCGGGAAACCCACCTAAATGTTTATATGGGCAATTGAGAACGTAGCTAACTACTTTAGAATACAATCTAATGCCTACCAATAAACTCATGGGCATGATGATCGACATAATGATTGACAAAAAATGAGTAATACGAGTCCAATGCGTTATGGTAATCAAAGTCCTCTGGCACCCGTGAACCACCAAAGATGGGCAGAAGGTGCGCTGCCCGAGCAATAGAATCAACATGAATAACTTCTAGAGTGGGCTGGCCATGGTGGTCGAGTTCTTGCTCTACAGTCCACATGCCTGTGTCGGGGTCACGCTCATCAGCATGGACAAACCAATTGATCAATGCACATGAGAGATTCTTTCGCCGATACTCAAACGAAAAGAAGAGTAAGACCCGCCCAATTTCCATCCCCTCCATGCCGGGCTTAGAGTCATCAACGACAACAAAAACGGTGTCGTGGCGGGGGTGGCCAAAGAAGTATGGAGTTGATCGAATTCGCTCACGCCGCAGGCCACCTGATCCAGAGAGATCACCAGGGGCATAAAAGATGGCAATGGCGGAGTGGTGGACCTTAATTGTGCCCTCAAAGGTGGGGCATTCCCCAATTGTTGACGGAGCAATCTGCTCATCTGGGTGGCAAAGTTTGTAGAGGAACTGGGAAAAGATGAGCGGGAACTTGGGCTGCTTGATGTACACCGCAAGGGCATGAAGTCGAGATGGGTAACCGTATTCTAAAAGTTTAACATGAGAGTGATGTGCCCGCTCTAAAAAAGTGTACACGCACGACATTTGGCCGCAAGCTGGACATCAAACTCACTCTCGTCTTCAGATTTGCCTGAAACAACTCCCTCATCTTCGTCTTCAAGTTCCTCTGAGTTGTCTATTGGTATGTCGTTTGTGCTATTGCTGGGCTTGAATACGAAGCCAAATCCTTGCAGCATCCCACCGTCCTCTAAGCGCCGATGTAGTGTTGTCATGTTGTCCATCCGTTGAAGGGTCTTGAGCATCTGAGTGAGAGCAAGATATCGGCTGGACCGTCGCCAGGGTTCCTTGACTGCCCGAATGTGCTTTGATTCAGTAATCGACGAGCAGAGCCCATTGGGGGAGCCGAAGAGGTGTATCGCATAGTAGAAATGCTTCAAAGCATGTTGGCGTGGAAGAGAGAGGGCTGTACGAACCCCTTCCTTGACGAAGACTGTGCGTAGTTGATGAAAAGTCTGAACACAGTCTTGGAAGTGTTCGAGAGACAGTGAACTGATGGCATTTTGACGTGCAATGTAACAGGCATCCATAAATGCCGCAACACAGCGGACCATCACAGATGGTGCATAGCCGGCAATTGCAGCAAGAAAGACCTCAAATAATATGGTTAGTGGGCCCAATCCGGTAAGGTAATCACCACTCCGTGACACGCATACCTTCATTAATGCCTTGGAGTCATCACCCGTCCACTGTTTAAAATCACGCCCATCTGCAAACCGGCGGAGACCAGGGAATGGGGGAACAGCTGAGATCCTAGAATTGGATAATTTATGAGCTGTGAAGCAAGTAAGAAGAAAGGTCATACCGGCGATCGATGTCTTCAATAATTTCCAAGGCACCCTTCTCTCCGTGTTTAAGGTGTAGATATTCTAGGACCCATTCTACGAGGTGGTCCTTGAATACTCCCTTGATTAATTGGTGGAGGAGATCCGGGGCCAGCAGTTCATGGATGTCAGCGCGTGGAAATGAACACGTGAATGGCTGCCAAATGCTTTCAGACAACAACATCAGAACGAAGGTGTAAAACATACCACAATGTTGTGCCGAAGACCAAAGTCATCCCAGAGAACACTTGGGTCAAATGTCTTAACAAGGAGGTTGGTCTTCTCATGTGAGCGTCGATGACTCTCCGGACCATCAAGGTTGGCTGGTAGTGCGTCGCATCTTACATAAGAATGAGTCAGTCACAGCGACACTGCCTGCAAAAGTGATCTCTGTGACGCACTTTGGACACCAATTAGATACGATACCTGAAAGCCAGACCTGTTCAGGATAGTCTGCAATGTACGGCCCCAGACCAAAAATTGCGTGGCGAAAGTGCCCATCAGGGCACTTGATGACTCTTGGCTCCGTCATATAGGGCTTGAGTGGCTTGAAGACTAATTCGAGACAACAGTGGTAAAGTTGGCGACAGAACATTTGGAACTCTGTCCGTTTTCGCTGGCGTTTACTCGCTTGAAAAGGTCCACCCCTCAATGACAAAGACAAGATGACACGGTGAAATATAACTCACTCTTTGGGATTGGAAGGAAAGCGACAGGCACTACACCATTTCCATGTCCACGCCGGGCAGTATTTGTGATGTTACCAAGTGACGCATATACAGGGTGATATTCTTGATTTCCAGTTGCAATTGATACGGTGGTCTTGTCGCTGCCGGCGATGACTGGAACAAACATTGATCCATGTGTCTTCGTGTCTTGAGAAATTGTGTCCTAGAGCCATGCATTAGATAAATAAAATACAGAACGCAGAGTTGCGTACTGCCTCACGAAATGCCCAATTCCCTGACATAAGGTTAGAGTAAACACGAGAACCCTTCTCATTATACTCTTCATATGGCACGTATTCAAACTTGCCATCAAACTCCTTCGAGGCTAGTTGCTCCTCGAATATTGAAAGGATGTTCCTCACGTTTAGCTCATAGGTCTCTTGCATCCACCGGGGAAGAGTCCCAGTTGGTCGTGGCCCACTGTATGATAGTTGATAAGTCGTCCAACCAACTCCACCTACTGATATTGAGTCGATCGTGCCATACATTTCCGTGGCACTCTTCCATGGGACCCCATCACAGCTGTCATGGTCAGCCCGATACCTCATAACCGTTGCTCTCCAGAGGTCAAGACCACGCTGAATGTCCTTGGCTGAAGACTGAAGTTGTACATAGTGGTAGTATGCCCACTCGTATTCCAGCCTATCACCGAAAGGGAGCCAAGGATTGCCACATGACTCAAACGATCCCGATGTTGGCGGTTGTGGGACAGGGTCTCTGAGGAACGTGCCATCAGACGAACATGGTTGGGCTCATAAGGACTCAGCACCTTGTAATCACACACTAGTTTGTGACATACCTGAGAGGTGGGGATGGTGGATGAACGTGTGCAACTGTGACGCTGTGACCATCCCCGCGAGTGTACTGTTTTTGCTGTGCTTCAAGTTTGTGTGCCTTGTTAGGCCTCCTTGTGAACGGAAATCCCCCCCACAAGAGGAACAGGTGTAAGACATGGTGAATGGAACAAGCGGGCTGAGGGTGGGTGGACCTGCTTGAAAGTCGGAGACGGTGTTGAAGAAAGACTTGAAGCCACTTCCTGTTATGGTCGGAACTGTTGAACGTAAACTGCTGACTCAGGTGAGAAGCGATCGATCGAGTTACTACTACCACGTCGATGCCTTCCCCTCCCCTCCCTCATTCATGCGGTGTGAGCCCGTCGCGATGGTGTGAACGGAGCGTGGCCATACAGCTGGCGCGCTGTCGGGTTGGGAGGGCCTGCTGTTGTTGGGAATTTTGTAGAGTTCGAGGGCCAATGGCATCAAGGCGTCCTTGCGGTCCGTTTCACTACCGTTCGCCACACCCACCACGTCTCCTCCCATGCTGGACATCCCTCCAGCTGAGGACCCCCTTCTCCAATTCATGGCAAACACAATAATGCGATACGGCAAGCACAAGCGTGCGTCCCACATTGTCTTGCGTACGCTCCTGTGGGTACATTCCCTCACCCGCGCACCGCCCCTTGACATCGTACATCAAGCTGTGATGGGAAAAAAGGAACTGTTGTCAACGTCCAAAGTACTCTTCAATATCTCACCCCTCAGGTTCGTTCATATCATTCTGACTCGCAATGTCTCCTCCTTCCCGTCTCATACGCCGCACAGTGCTTCATTATACAGCTTTGTGCAGAAAAGTAACGCTCTTGTCTCTTCCAAATGACACACTCGTCGACCTCATTCTCATTCACCTATGTATTTGGGACATGGCGGATCGGGGCAGATGCACAGGCCGAGCACGTTATCGCGTCGATCTCGGCGGTCATGCTATCAATCGCCATGCCGCTTGTTACGCCATTCTCCCACCGCTTTTCGGAAAACGTCCGCATGAATGCAGTCACTGTGTTGAACATTGTGACGGTCGCAGCGGTCGCCGTATTCGCGCTCCGTTCGCCCTTCGACGCGACCCACCAACGTCGGGTGTTCTTACTTGGTTCTGATAACGTAAGGTCGTCTTGCGGCTTCTCATGGACGCCCAGACTGACGCGCCTGCGCGTTGGGCAGATTACTTCTCATGAACAATACCTTCACGTCAGCGCCGTGGATGGTGCCCCCGGTTTTGAGCAGCTCGTCCAGAACATCGCGGCAAACTTTGGCGTTGTCGGTACACAAGCCGTTCAAGAGGATATGCACGACTGGAACGGAGATTGGGATATTTTATACCCGTTCTCCGCCGTGAGCAACGATCCTTTCTGTCCCGTGTCTTACCTTACTGATATCTCCTGCGCCAGTTTGTGTCCGCATACAAGTTGCCGCTTCCCATAGAACCCGGATTCGTGTTTCCGTTCGCCGCTGGCGAACGTGCGTTCAAAATAGAGGTCATCAACGATGCTCTTGACCTAGCGGCGGGGACGCGCAGCCTTACCCTACAGATTACCCACCCCGGACTCATCTGGACAGGCAAGTGAATCGCTACGTATTCACATCTGCTCTAACAATAACCTCTTCAGTCCTCGCGTTCGACGCGCACGTGCTTCAATGGACGCTCGACGACGCGCCGCCAAACGAGTACACGTGCCACCACAAAGGAGCCTCTTTCCACGGTGTCGACCGCTGGACTATCGACCTCGTCCTGGAGGGCTCTGCGCCGCTGAAGATCAATTTCCTGGGCATCGACGAAGCAGCGATGTGGCCCCTCCGCCTAAGATCGGTATGGACTCCCTGCTATCGTTCCCGCGCGAGATTAACACTGGTTCAAGGTATGCAGGTTATTCTACGAACTGACACACCGACCAATGGTGTGGAAGCGCGTCTTGTGCAAGTTTCACCTTCCGTTGCCACCCCTTCCTCCAACCACCCACTACTCCGTCCCTGCCCTCAGCAGCCTTGAGGCAGAGTGCCTTGTGACCTGAGCCCTCTCTGCTGAAGCCAACTGGCGGAGCACCATACCCAAAGTTTACAGGTCTTGGAGGTTTTGTGTCTACGCTGACGTATTGTCCATGAAAATAGTCCCCGGAGGAAAATATATAGTCGTGTCGGTTCGCGAAGGAACAAGTTGGTATTCACTGATGCTCCTCATGATAGAACATTGTGTCAAAACGGCGTATCCCATTGCGAAAATGGACACCGCTTCCAAGGCATATAAAATCGAGGCCAAACATATGCGGAATCAAACAGAAATGGGCATCATGATTACCTATGTGCGACACGAGCCCAAACAAGCCGAAGATCGCACGGCGGGGTACGTCCTTTGTTTGTCTTGTGCCTGCTGATACAGCTAACTGAACGTTTACAGCTCCAGCATAGACGTTTCTGACTATAGTGAGGACCACATCATAGATTACCCGGTCCCAGTGCATTATGAGCTCAACGTTATCCACTGCCCACTTTCTGCCATTCATATCGCTGAGGACCCACACTTTCCCCCCGGATTGAGCACATATACTGCATGCATCGACGCTCAGTGGTCACCCTTCAACAACGTGGCCACTATCTGCTCCAATATCACCGCCAAGGCAACTCTGTCATCAGCTAGCGTCATGTCGTCTTCGCCCACCCTCGTATCGCAAGAGCATAAACCAATCAACGACAAGCAGGAAGGTAAGTGAGTTGGGTCAACTACGTCGTACTTTGGCTGACTATTCTCTAGGCAAAGCCGGCAAAGGCAAAGGCAATCAGGCCACAGCGGCCCAACCTGCTGAGGCTGCAACTTATGTGCCAGCCAATAAATCCGTTCCCTCAACAACAGATTCGGGCAAGACCAGCGATGTGGCCAGAGACTCCACAGTTACTGATGCCCCAGGCGACAAGTCCTGAAGAGGTCGCGGTTACCTCCGAGCTCAACAAAGATCCCGCTCCTCCGTCAACTGCTACCACTGCCCTGGTGGATGCCACGCCTGCCCCACCTGTTCCCGAGAAGAATCCTGCCCCCAAAAAAGACGCCACCGTAACCAAGCAACATCCCCCCACTTCCGAACCGGCGGCTTCAAGCTCTGCCAAGCCAGAAGCCCAGAATGCCCCAGACGCAGATGCGGAGAAGGCGAGCGAGACTCCAGGGCAGATAGAGGCACCCTCCGTCGTTCTCACTCGAGAAGGAGGATGGTGAAGCGTCGGGAACTAAGCTCAGCAGGGAAGCAAGCTCAAACAGGTGAGAAGAACAGTCCACGTCCTCCATCTGGGGCAACCCCGAACAGTATAGATAACTCGGTCATACAGGAAACTAAGCTCGTCACTACTGCTCCTGTCGATATTCCTGTTGGGGAGGGTGAGGGGGTGCTTGTCGATGGGAAGACAGAGAGCGGTGAGGATGATGTGCCGGTGATTGTGGAGAAGCCTGATGCCACTGCCACTATGGCAGAGACGGCCACCGATGATGCCGCTGACGATGACGAATGGGGCTGGTGAACACTTGCACTGACCAGCGACCTCATATGATTTGACACCATTTGCTAATCTCCGTGCGTCATTGGTTTGGTTTTGGTGCTTGTGTACAATATCTTTTTTTCGGATCTTGATACCCTTGACAGTGCACCATACATCGTGGTTGTCCAGGGGCGGCTCATACTCTTCAAGAACTTGGTTTCATGCCACTGCGTGAGTGGTTTGACAGCGCGGTGACTGTGGATTTGTCTCATAGTCTGTAAGTTCCCCATCCCGTTGATCCGCCATTTAGTACATCAATTCACTTTTCTTGACAGCCCCTTGTTACGCTAGAATGGGACTTGGCCGCACAGTACTACTGTGTTTCAGCCCCCGGTCTCCGTGTTTCATCTAGTGACTATACTGTAACAAGACCTCTTTCTTTCACACCACCACGCTCCCATTGCCGATTTGGCCTTCGTCATGAAGATTTGGGGCACCTAGGTAGGGCCTATAGATATACCTGACCCATTCGTCTTTTCAGATTTCTTGTTCCCTCATCTTGTCGTTTGTGTTCATCTGTTTCCCTTTCCCTCTCATTTGTTCGTGTCATACTACAATGCCTAGTATACGTTCAACTCGAGGTCTACAAAGAAGACTCCAATGCAAACACCTGGCCCCTACTACGTTTCAACAATGACGTGTCCGCACCCAACTGATGGCAACCACACCTTTCACCCAACAAGCGTCCTTCAACTAGGGGCCAGGTAAGTAAGGCCAAAGTTCACTGTCGCTGCTGGTCACCATTTTTCAGGTGCCCGATGTGATTAGGGTACCGAGCCCCAGTGGTTGATCGGCACAAAAGACCTGGCTTATGCGCCAGGGTAAGCAGGAAAAGCAGAAAAAGGTGGTGTGCAATTTTGGCTGTGTGATAATACCAGCCAGTGGTTACAAAGACCGCTATGCGCAGGAAAAGCCGAAAAGGTGGTGTTTGCTGGGTGACAGTACCCAAAATTGACCAGCCCCAAAAGCGGCCCCAAAGAGGAAGACCGAGTGCACAAGTAACGACCACCATGCCCCACCCGTTCGCTTCCAAGTTGACCAGGCCGCAATGTTCACCCTGCAGGCCAGCCAAAAATTCGACGCAGCAAAGAGCAGATTGGGAGCTGACCGTGAAGCTGGGCGAAGGTTCTTGAGGAGAAGATTCGTGAAGTCCAGATGGCAAAAGATCACCTTGCGCAACTGAACATCATGGAAGAATGCGAGGAGGATGACCTACCCCTACATACCCAATGCTCATCTACCGTAGTCCACAAGCGGCGCCACATGGACATAGAGACTGACAGTGATGAGGCTTTTGACTTGAGGGAGGTTGATGGCGACGACAACTCTGACAACTCTGACAGCTCTTCACCCAAATCCGACAAGATGACAAAAACTAAGGTCAGCGTTCGATGTCATATAGATCAGGTCTCCGTTTGTGACTTAAATTGTCAACAGTCTCGGGGTAAAAAACGTGTCAAGGGTGCTGCCCGTCAAGAACTTCTGACAAGGACAGAGGAGTTGCGTGGTGTTCAGAAGAGTCAAAGACAACAGAAGTTGAAGCGTGATGTTGGAAGGTGAGACGTGTCCGAATACCACATGTTTGCACAACTAATTCATTGTGATATGACCGCTGGCAGGTTCACAGTGCAAGACCTTCATTGCAAGAAGTACGCAAACTCAGGCCTCCGATCACAACCTCTTGCCCCACCCAATGCTGTTCAGCTCCGGCAGCTGGACGTTGATGACTTGTTCGAGCTTGGAGGTATCTGTGAGAGTGACCTCGAAGAAACACGCCCAGTGATTGCGGAAGTTGAGGGACCACAGGTTCTGGTTACCGACAGTCTGAAGCCATGTGATCTTGCTCGCAAAAATGAGGTATTCTTCGTGCACTATTTTGTCGCCACTATTCTAATTCCATCAGCTTGTAAGGATCAGGGAGAAAACCGAAGACATTCAGCCACGTAAACCACAAGCCACACGCAAGGTTAGAGCGTCTTTCCTTTCTCTTGTCCAGCTCGAAATTTATTGGTTAGCTGCCCAAATTAAAAGCGGCAAAGTCAACCGTGAAGAATGGCACTTCATATAAAGGACAAGAACCCGGCCAGCCCTCCACTGAAGCATGGACCGACGTCACCAATCAATACCTCTCCGACCCACGCTGGACTCGTATTTTTCTTCCAACATTGTCCCATACCCTCTACATTTCCGATAACCCATTTACTGATTGGACTTGGGACTCTAGCACCCTTGTCAAGACAATTCAAGTGGTGTTTAACCTTTCATTCACGAATGTCTCCCACACACTAAGCCTGCGGGACAGTGTTGTTAAGGCAGTATGTCTGTTTTATATAATCATCATATTGTCTCACTGATGACTTCCTCCACTCGGATAGGCATACAACCAAATGAAAACTCGAAGGTCAAAGATTGCAAGTGACGTTCTCACATTAGTGAGGATGTTTTTTGAGCGTGCCGAATTCAAGAACCAACCGGAGAAGATCAAGGACTATGTCCACTGGGCTTTGCGCTCGGGTGGGCCAGCTTACTACGAAACTCCTGTCCCAAAGTCCTGCACGCTTAGGAAAGATGATCCAGACTACCCAGTAAGTCCATTTTTAACCATTGGAGGGGATTGTTACTCACGCGTGTTAGATACCTGACGGGTTTTTGTGCTCACAATTTATTCTCCCAATTGCGGAGTCGTTTATAACCCTCTCGGAAAAGTCAGTCCTCAATCCTTCACTGGGATCAAAAAACCCGCCAAAGACCCTCTATGCAATCATTTTAACTGCAGTATGTACTATTTTTGGCCGCTCAACTTTTGTCTGATGAACCCAAAAGGTTGAGCGTGCAATGAGGGCCCACATGACAGGTGCATTCAATCCACCTAGTGATTTCAATCACCGAACTACCTGGAATGCGATGAAGGATTTCTATCGGATTCTTGATCAAATCAGTGAGTCTCGTTGGGCACGAGCATTGAACTTTGCCAATAATGATGACACTGAGAGCTGTGTCAATGAGTCATTATTGTCAGCATACCGTATTGATTTTTATATTCCGTCTAGCCCCACAAAGTTTGGGGCTTAGTATCTATTGCTTGTCATTTCACGCCTCGTATTTTAAGTAATTTTGTGGTCTTTAATCTAGAGTCTTCAGGTATTCAAGGTTTTCCGGGTTTTTATCTTTATCGTTACCTTAGGTCTTCACAAAAATCGACATAGGTCACCAAGTTTCAAAGTATGCTTAGTATTCACAGTTTTTTACGGTTTTTTACGGTTTTTTGGGTCATAAGACCGAAAAAGACTCATTTGCCAAACTACCGATGAATCCGCTGGACTTGAAACAATGAAGTTCCTCGAAGTTTCCCTCCCGTTGTCCTGGTCGTTTAGTTCATTAATTATTTTTCACTCGTCTCATTTGCCTCAGCCTCGTCACATCTCCCTCATCCTTGTTCCAACACCCTCGACGCTTGCCTTGGTCCTTATATGTTATCTCGCTACTATTATAAGTGGTGGATTTTCTCTAATGCGCTTTAAGCGCACGCTTGTTTCTTTTATTCTCGTACCGGTCTTCTGTTCTCGCATGGCCTTTGATATGTCCTATACTTGTCTTCCCGCAGTTTACTTATGTGTTCTTATGTTTCGCGTCGTGTTCCCTTGTTGTGTCACTTAGTTTACTTACCATTTCAAGCTTGATGCCTCGGGTATTTACGTTACAGTAAAAATGACGCTGAAATGTCTCATTATATGTTTTTTTTTTTTTTTGAATCCATTATTGTGCGCCTGAGGGCAAATTACCCTATGTAGCACTTCACTTTCGTTACATTTGCGCCGAATCAACATGATTGCTCCATAATTTCCTTCTCTGTCATCCTATGTCCCCCCCGCCCCTACGAAGTAGGGGTGGCTTAGCTTCCCGTCAAGCGTAGAGAGTTGCGGGGCGATCTAATCGCCTGGGCGTGAAGTGCCTGCCGGTCGTTGTCTTGATTGGGATGTTTTGGCGGGCATCTTCCGTCGACCGCTTCTCTTCTGCGTATCTTGAGTGGACCGGTGTCTGGGTCCTGCGAGTTGTGGGGATGAGTGATGTGTGTTGCGTGTGCGATGGGCGTGTGCGTCCGATGGTTATCTCTCCCTCGGTTCTCTCCTCTCGGCCTCCCTTCCTCCTCCTGATCCGTCCCTCATGCTAAACTCTGGCACGAATCTTCCTGTGGCCTGGATGTATGTTGCTATTGATATTGCGTTTTTGGCGTCTCCGATTAGTTTAGTGTACTCTCTATCTCATTATATGTTACATCATACTTACTGTTTTCTGTGCTACGCTAGTGTACGAGTAGTTATAAGGCTCAAAAGGGGCCTCAGAATGTAATTGCTTCTAATTCGCGTTTATTCTCCCACTTCTCGAACTCCTTGTGATCACTCAAAAGTCTTTGCGTGTGCTCGAAGACCACCCGCATCGCTGACTAAATAGATCAACGCGGGCCATAACCGTATCAATAAGTGTCGCTCACTCTGATTTAGACTCATCACTCGTACCTTCCTATCGCTTCCCGCACGCCACTCCTCGGCCTCCTTGCTCGTCACTACACAGCCCTATCTCCACTTAACTATCTGTTTAACCTCCGCTTGGGTGTAACCCCGCTCGAGCTCAATTGCAAGTTCCAGATGCCATGAGATCTCGATGCTTTGCGCTTTCCTAATCCCTGCCCGTACTGGCTGCCTTTTCCCTCTTCCCCCTTTCTTTATATAGTCTTTGTCTACTTTCTTCATTCTCCCCCACCCCTCTTGTATCCCTTTGTTACCGAACTCACGGACGCGCCGAATAGCACATACGACGGGGCCCACCTGTCCCGCGCGCGATCGTGACGAACATGAGAGAGAAAGAAACTCGAGCACTGGTTCTATTCACGCACTCGCTGTCGGACAACTAGTAAGCCTTAAACAGTTAAGGAGAAAATTAAACACGACACAGCGCGCACGACCGTGGCCTAAACACCGGAGACGATTCAGTAGAACGGTGCGCCAGGTCTATACTGAAATATAAAGGGGACGGAGGGCGACCGCTCGGACTTGTAGAGCGCTTGGACAATTCGGAAGGCTCCTTCTGGCAGACGACGATGGGTTCACTCTTCACTCTCATTCAGTAGGCCCGCGAGCGTGGCAGGCGTTTACAACTTGAGGACATCTTTGTGCGCTCGAACGTTTCGAAGAGGATTTCGCAGAATAATTCAAAAAGATATGACATAAATTACTGTAGGACATAACGGTTTCCTTATTGTATGTGAAGCAAGTATGGTTCGGCCCTTTTCGATAGCTTCGTCGATCTTCGTCATGTCGTTATTGTGGATCCCAGAGAGAAGTTCTTCAAACAGCTCTATCGTCTTGTGTATCTGAGAGAATTCCGGATCGTCATCTCCATCCTCCCCAAAGGACACAATTGGCACTGGCTGAGAAAACAATGAATTGCCGGACAATGCTTCGAGGCCTTTGATAGAACCAAAGTATTGGGAACACCGCCCTGCGGTGAGCTTTAATCCTATTTTCAGAAGACGAGAAGTTTGTTCAGCAGGAGGTGAGGTGAGGGGGGTACGAGCGCGATATATTGCTTCCTTTGTATATTCCGGGATCCGGTGCGTTATTGATCGGATCGTCGCTAGGCATAGAGTGATATCTTGCAACTGGGCTACATCTTCACCTGACTGTCTCTGGAGGAGCTAAAAGTGATAATATCATCATAGACAGACGTAGCCTCCTCGTAATCGTCATTTACAAAAGTCATACAATAGTGACAGATACGTGATTGAGCAAGGGCGAAGTGAGCCTCACGCAGTTCCAGCTCGTGCTTCCTTGCCGCTCGCAGGCACTCGATAACGCGATCTAATGGTTGATCTGGGGCCCCAAGACCGACTTTGGACCGAACTATGCTAGCAAAGAGAGTGACCGAATGAGTGGGGTGGACGTCAGACATATCCAATATGAGGAGTTCACGATAGAGTGTTGCCATCTCCCCAATATCTTGCATCCGCCTTTAACTTCCAACTCTACTTTAGTTGCCAACGCAGCCATGAGATACGTTGTGAATGCATGGTGCAGGAACCTGAACACTGCATGAGGCCGGGCTCGACGATGGCGGAGGTGTTTGGCCGCGGAAATGGCACCTCCGGGCTACCTGGATACTGGAGAGCGAGTGGAGAGCGCGAGGGCGAGGAGGAACAGAGATCGAAGGATCAACATACTAACCGTGAATAGGATGGGAGGTGTATCGATTCGGTGAAATGAGGAATTGTCTTGTCGAGGTCATTCCTTTGAAATGACAGCGTTATAGCGATCGAATCGTGCCCTAGCTAGACGATAGACATGAGCAGGGTGAAGAGGATGAGATCAAGGTAACGCTGAGAGCAAATGCTGGGAATCGGTGATGAAGGAATCGAGTTTGCGGATAGATCCTGTCAACAAGGGATTGAGAACCAGTTAGTAGGGGGCGAGCACAGAAAGTTCAGGATTATATCCAGGGCTTACGTTGTGGGATAACCATTCTTAAACGCTTGAGAATTGGAAAGCGAACTTCATGTCGTTGAGGTGACGATTTGTGCTGTTGGAGGGGAAGACACAAATTACAAATGGATCCCATTTCAATGACCACGACTAGGATGTTAGTGAGGGTGTTGGTAACACGCTGGGAAATGCTAACACACCACGCTTTGAACATGTGTATCAAATAGAAGAATGGTACGAAAACACACGACTATGGAAGTCTGTCCCGGCCCAAGTATGCATGCGGCAACAGGCCTGGGAACTGCCGGCCGGACAGCCGGTTGACCAGAGGCAGTTGTTGAGGTACAGCCAACATGGCACGAGGACAGCCTCTTTGGCGCTGTAGGGCACTGGGTCAGCACTGCAGCACTGGCCGGCTACTAGTGCACTAGCACACATTGCAAGCCACGCTCCTACTGACAACCCTAGTCTCCACCATCGTCATATCAGTGATTCTCTTTGACCATGACCAACCTCTTTGACCTGCTACTGCATTCCGCCATCTGATCACCAACAACTTTTTGGGTACTCTCCCATTATCAAAGTCGCGCACACGTTCCATAGCACGCAAAAACAATTGCTCACTGCACCAGGCCAAGCCCCAAGTAGAAGTCACCCAGTGAGTTGAACTTCACAAGTCCGTCAGACTAGATGCCCCCGCCCGTTGTCTATGTCGTCTTGCTGACCTCAGCCTCATCGATGTCTAGTTCCGACACACTCAACGCTTGCCTTAGTCCTTTTAATTCCGTCTCGCTACTATTCTAAGTCTCGCTTGCTCTCACTTGGTCTCGTCTCTCACGCCTTTGTCATCGGTTCCCTCACGCTGCTGCTCAACGTTCAGCCTCCCCACTCGTCACTACACAGCCCCGTCTCCGCCCAACCATTCATTCGGCCTCTGCTCGACTGCAACTTTGCTCAAGCGCGAGCTCCGGATACCGCACGACTCAATGCTCCATGCTTTCCTGATCCCTCCCCGTACTTGCTACCTCCTCCGCTTCTCCCCTTTCTTGTTCTAGTGTATAATCTACTTTCTTCACTCTCCCACACTCCTCTTGTATCCCCTCCGCCATCGAACTCACGTACATACCAAATAGCACGCACAATGGAGCCAACCTGTCTCGCGCGCAATCTTGACGAACATGAGAGAAAAAGAAACGTGAGGTCTGATTCTATTCACACACACTGCTGTACGAGGAGTAAGCGAGAAACAGTCAAGGAGCAGATGAAACATGACACCACGGGCGTGATCGCGCATTGAATGCTCGCGACAATTGGGTAGAATGATGCGTCGGGTCAGTACTGGGAGATGAAGGGGAAGGAAGAGACCTCCCTTCAGCGGACGACGACGGCTTCGCTCTCATTTAGTTAGACACTTGAACGTGGCGGGCTTTTACAGCTTGCGGACGGATTAATAGTGCTCACCACGCCGGACACTTGGCCCAGGCCCATCCCGGCTGTAGACTGCTGGCAAATCATTGTGCTTCGCCAACAGGTGTGGTACACCACTAGACGGGCCGACGGTGCTGATCTCGTTCAGCGTCATCCCTTAACTTCCGCTGCCCATCGATCGTGTTTGGGCCACCGACCCCTCGCCTTCCTAAGAAGACGAAAAGCGAAAATGGCCCACATACCGTTGGCATTGCTTGGGGAGTGACTTCACGCAACAGAGACGAGTAGAAGAGGTGGTGATATTCTGTGACAGGTTGTGGGCCTTAAATATACGCCGGTCAGTAGCTAGTGAGCACAGTAGAGGGCAGTAGAAAAAGTAGGGAATATCGTTGTGGAAAACACCGAATGCAGAGGAACACGATCACTGTCAGCGAACGCAAAGTGGAAACAGTAGAACGTAGAAGCGTCATAAGAGAGAAATTGTAAGCCAAACAGGAGGGAAGCGAGTGTAAAAGCTATACGAGATCATAAAAGGAGACAAAATAAAATGATCCGAGGTCAAAGGAATGTCGGCAAGGGGAAATACCAAAGACAAAGTACCGTAATGAGACCGACATCGAGAATGACGATGCGCACTGCTACGGACAGGCAGTAAGCACGAAAGCCGTATTCAAACAAACCAGAATACTCACAGATAATACCCATTCATGCCCCGTAATGAACGAAATTTACCCATCTCTCCAGGGTGATCCGTCTCTTCCTCCGCAGCTTCTTCACCGCGAACTGGAGCGCTTTCGCAGATCTCTCATGATACGATATCCCCTGCTCTCGTCTCGAATTAGAGAACAATGCCTTGTAAAAATGTTCAGCCAAGTCCCGTCCATCTTCATCTACCATCGCCCACATCGTCCCGACAACACTACGGAACCCGCAGTACTGTACCGCAGCTGCGAGGTGTAATCCTTCATCGTCAATGCTTCCTTCGGTCACCTCAGCCGTGTGACACGCAGAGAGAAATGCGAATTCAGCAGTGGGCAGATGCGACCGCACGATCTCGAGTAGCGTCAGGCGCTCACCTCCGTAAAGCTCGAATCCTGCCTCGAATGGTTTGCCAGCTGCCAGTGTACCATGACACGCGAAATGGACAAATTGTTGGTGACGGAAGCCATCGATGACCGCGGCGGGTGTCGCTGCTTCTGAGATGAGACTTGTCACCTCAGTATCGAGGGCCTGAACGACTTGGATCTCGCCCCCCACAGTTGGAAGAGATGACAGGTCGGGCTGCGCTACAAGGAGTAAGGAAGGTCGATCCGAAGATGTGAACCAGAATCACGATTACGAGATTGGATGAGCGGCGGATAGTGTTGGGGTATAGGAACAGATGTAGAGATCCAAGAAATAGCGCAGTCTCACCATCATCGGATGGGAATTGGTACCCATGGCGTGGAGAGGAAGGGAACAAACACGGATGTCGGGCACCACCATATCCGGGACTGTTCTGGTACTTGTAGCTGACAAAGTCGGTCGATGACGGGTTTGCCAACAAGGTTGTAGAGGTCCGCGAGAACGGATGCAAGGGTTCGATCGTAATCACCTGAATCGAGCCTGGATTTGAGTCGCGAGTCCAATAACTTGTCCTTTAGTGCTCTCGCACGGTCGTAGAAATCACGAGGGGTTGGGATGAGGGAGGGAGATGTGTCAGGAAGAAGGATTAGAATGTCGGAGCGCCATATGGAGTGGTTTATGATAATCACAGGACCAGATGAGGCGGCTGAACGGAGTGTGTCGAACTGACGGAGATGTTAGAAAGCTGTCGAATCCCGGCAAAGCTTGAATCTGAGGAAATGAGGTTGTCGCGTTCCTTCAAAAGCCCACGTTGCTTCAGCAGGAGACGCCCAAATGGGTCCAGCCGCTCTGAGGTCAGTCGGCTCCACCATCGTCCACGTTTAATCCGTGGCTCGGCGGGATGGACTTGGTGAGCTCCTCGAGGTCTTGGTTGATCGCTGCAAACTTTGTCTGCTAACTTGTGGATGTGCCTGCAAGAAGCTTGATCGAACTGAAGTACGAAGGTGACGCATCTCAGGACCAGAGTAAGGCTCTCCCTCTTTCAAGAGTCTCGACCGCTTCCTCGAGTTGATAGTAGGTCGAATCTGATACGAGGCATAGTCCAGCGGCATGCTACTGAGTGAGGTGCAGACGTGGCGAGAGTAGGCATGCTGTAGTTGTAAAGTGTTGGTGCGAAATAGCAGGGTGTCTTGCATCAACGAGATAGCGCTCTCGTACGCTGTGGAGACGGATGGGTGTAGGGATACCTGTCGCGCAAACCATGCCCACTCGCATGCAGACTGGAATCGATGGGGCAAAGTCACATGTCCGTCGTTCGCGTGCTGTGAGATTAGTTTCGCCAGTTCATCCATGTCTTGCATATGGTGACCCGGAAGATACATGTAGCGGGTGAGCAAAGACTGGACAAGCTGACGAAGTGTCCAGGAGCGTATGACGTTTGCTGACGGACGCTCTAAAACTTGACGGTGTATGCTGATCGACTCGTTAAGGTACTCGATCTTGTTTGTGCGCTTGAATGCTTTTAAGAGGATCTTGCTGAATGATACGAAATGGATTGACATAATTAGATTTCTTGGAGCAGAAGCAACCACGTTTCGGCCCTTTTTGATAGCTTCGTCGATCTCCGTTAGGTCGCCATTGTGGATCCCAGAGAGAAGTCCATCGAGGAGTTCCAGCTTCTTCAACGTCGGACCTATCTCCGGAATGTGTTCAAGCTCCCACATTGGCACTGGCTGAGATAACGGTAAATCGCCGGACGATGCTTCGGGGCCTTCAATGGGACCGAAGTAATCGAAGCGCTTCCTCGCGGACATTGCAGCATAACGATCCAAGTCAGAAGATCGGCCGGAATATACATGAGCGCGATATATTGCCTCCTCTGAATATTCCGGGATCTCTTGCACGGCCGATCGGATCAATGCTAGCATTGTCACGAGCTTTTGAATATCGGCTACAGTTTCACCTTGACTGTCTCCGGCGGAACTAGAAATGATAATTTCATCTAAGATAGAAGCAGTCTCCTCATAATCGCCATTCACAAAAGTCGTACAATAGCGAGAGCAAAGACAAGAAGCAAGGGCAAGGTGTGCCTTGAGCAGATCCGGCTTGTGCTTCCTCACCAGTCGCAAGCACTCGATAACCTGGTTCGAAGGTGGATCAGGTACAATTGTATTCATTTTGGACATGACTGCACTGGCAAAGAGAGTGACGGGGCCTACGGAGTCGCTATCGGACGCATCCATGAGGAGTTCGCGGCAGAGAACTGCCATCTCGTCAATGTTCTGCATCACGTTTCCAGCTTCTAACTTCACTTGAAAGGCCAACGCATACACGAGAGCTGTCGTAACTTGACGGCGCGAGATTAAGAACGGTGTGTGAGGCTGGTGTCGAAGATGGCGGAGGTATTCGGCTGCGTAAATGACATCTTCGGGCTGGTTGCACAGTGTTGAGCGCTTGAGAAGTACCAAAGTGAGTTGAAAAAAAGCTGTAAGGATCTGTTGGCCATTTTCTAGCCACGAAAGGGGTGCGAGGAGTAGTGATTCGGTAAAATGAAGAATTGCCTTGTCGAGATCTTCCATTTGATTGGACAGGATGTATCGCTGGAGTCGTAAGATAGCCAGGTGACGAACATAGGATTGGCGACGAGGATCATATCGAGATAATACAGGGAGAACGAGCTGAAACAGTGTGATCTCGGAATCGATTTCGTGGATAGATCCTGTAAACAATTTGTTGAGACACAGGTACGGGACGGGCCCGGAGAGGCCGAGAGGGTACCAGCGGCTTACCTAGTTCGTCGGCCATGCTTATTCACTCAAGAATCGGGATGTCAAGTGCAGCGACGAGTTGGGCTATTGGGGGCGAAAGAAGATGCGAGTCTCAAATGGGTCCCTTTACGACGACCAGGATTCGGGTATTTGTAACACGCTGGAACAAAACACGCCTATAACATGTGTATCAAATAAAAGAATGGTACAGAGTAAGACGTACAGGGAAGCACAGCCAATATTTCAACATGACCACTGGCGTCTGTCCCAGCCGGCAAGGTGGCAAGAGGCAGGGACTGCTACCAGAGACAACACCAATCCGACAAGCAAGAAGTCGACCAGAGGCAGTGGCCGCCGTGCACCCAGCATTACACGAGGACGAGATTAATGTTAATTCATGAAAGGAGCGGGACCCGGGAAATCACTGGCAGAAACGCAGAAGGCTGTGCCGTGCCGTAAGCCACATGCCACCCCTCATTCGCCCCAATGTCAACCACCTGGTCTCCGCCACCGTCAAGTCGTCCCCTTTGAGCATGCCACCTTTTGACCTTTCACTGTGTTTTGCCACCTAATTGTCAATAATTCCTCACTCTTTTAAGTTGTCTAGGACGAGGGCGTGATTCCCCTCGAATTTTCGTTGTACGTTCCTGTTCTACCTTGTGAAATTTAATACACGCATTCTCGACTACAACGTCGGGCTGCCATACCATGCCATTACCACACCTTTTCCTGCCCTCTCCTCATGCCTCAAGCTTTGCTCAAATTCATTCCCGTTTGACCTTTCTTCGACTTCGCCTCACGGTTCTGTGCCATCGTCACAGTCACTACTTGAGCCCCATTCCCTACCTTGTCTGTGTCAATTATTCCTATTCACAAATTTGGGTCTTTTCGTGTATTTGTGGCTGACTTTACCAGAATATATATCTACTCGTCGGCGAGTCGTCACTTTTCTTTTCTTCTCATTGCGCGATTCTCTCACTGGGCCAGGCCAAGCCCAAGCAGAAGCCACCCAGCAAAATTAACCCGGAAATTTTTTTAGACCCGACGTTTTCGCCCATCGTCCTCATCGTCTCGTTCGCCCAAACCTCATCAGCGTTTCGCTCGTCCTAGTTTCGACACCCTTGACGGTTGCGTTAGTCCGTTCAACACCATCTCACTATTATCGTGAGTCTCGCTCACTCCCACTTAGTCTCGTCACTCACGCCTTTTGCCAACTGTTCCCGCAAGCCGTTGCCTAGCCTCCGCCTGAGTATGCCCCCCCCTCCAAGCTCGAGCTCTGGATGCCGCACAATCTCAAAACTCCGCACTTTCCTGACCCCTGTATGTACTCGTTACCTCTTTCTCTTCTCCTCTGTATTGACCTAGTCTCTGTCTACTCTCTTCACTCTCCTCCACTCCTCTTGTATCCCCCCCATCACCGAAATCATGTACGCGTCGCATAGCACGTACATTGGAGCCCACCCGTCTCGCGCGCAATCACGATGAAGATGAGAGAGAAAGAAACTTGAGCGCGCTCGCTGCCGGACGGGGAGTAAGCAAGAAATAGTTGATGAGGAAATGAAACACGGCACGGCGTGCGTGATCGCGCCTCAAACGTCTGCAACGATTGGGTGGGACGACATGTCGGGACTGTATTGAAAGATAAAGGGGAAGGAGGACGCACTGCTTGGACTTGTTGGACGCCTGAACCATATGGAGCCTCCCTCCTGCGGAAGACGATGGGTTAGCTCTCGTTTAGTAGGCCCTCGGGCATTATGGGCTTTTACTGCTCTTGCCGCCGCAGTTCGCGCTATACGTCCTCCCTCAAGCAGTTAACACGGGTCTGTGTAACTGTATGGGATCACACCGATTATTCGTTCTTTGCGATGTTTAAGAATGAGTGAGTAGGTGGACACTTGCGTTGACGCACAGAGCAAGAAGCATGTTGAATGAGACGAAGTGACGGCCTCCCTTAGTCTCAAGCGTTTCACGCCGAATGCAGCGCAAGCCGATATGAGGTGTAACCTAAGGGCATCCGATGGGAGGTTTCAAGCTCAAGCGCTTAAGCGTTGCAACAAAGATTGGCGTGCTGTAGCACCAAGCTAACCGACCCTTCGAGGAACCCGACCTTATTTGTAAGTTCAACTGATTCAAAAGGAATGTCGCTGAATACTTTGAAAACAGAAAACGCAGATGGATTCCTCACAATCGGCTGGAGCACGTTTAGCCTGGCTAGTTTCGATAGCTTCCTCGATGTCCGTTGTGTCGTTATTGGGATTCCCGAAGAGTCTTCCTGCAAGGAGCTTCATCGAGCTTCATATATGCTATCCTCCTCCCGTGTGTCACCGTACTGTAATCAAACTACCGGCCAGAGATCTGCAAACCTCTGGTTATTCACCGAGACGCTCGGGTGGGCGACCAACACTGATAAGATCGTCGTGCAGTAGTTATTGTTCCCTCCCCTCCTTCCTCTTGCGAAGGCACTGGCAGTAGCACTGGCACTCGTAGCCGCGCAAGACACGTCACGAGTCCCTCAAGCACGTAAGAGCCAAGAGATCTACCGACAGCATATACGAACGCCTGCTCGTTCCTCCGGGGGCCGGAATTCGTCATTCAGCCCAGGGAGAGGGCGAAGTCATGGAACGTTTCGGAGGTGGTTGAGGAGCGATAGGAGCTACCAAGCGAGTTGAATTCCCCAAATCCGCTGGACTTGAAACAATGAAGTTCCTCGAAGTTTCCCTCCCGTTGTCCTGGTCGTTTAGTTCATTAATTATTTTTCACTCGTCTCATTTGCCTCAGCCTCGTCGCATCTCCCTCATCCTTGTTCCAACACCCTCGACGCTTGCCTTGGTCCTTATATGTTATCTCGCTACTATTATAAGTGGTGGATTTTCTCTAATGCGCTTTAAGCGCACGCTTGTTTCTTTTATTCTCGTACCGGTCTTCTGTTCTCGCATGGCCTTTGATATGTCCTATACTTGTCTTTCCGCAGTTTACTTATGTGTTCTTATGTTTCGCGTCGTGTTCCCTTGTTGTGTCACTTAGAGCCTGTCCGGGGGCGAAAGAGTGGCACGCGGCACCAGCCAAAAGTGAGAATGTATTCTCATCGTTGCCGGTTCCGGAAAAGTAGCTGTCCGGTGCAAGTTCTCGTTCCGCAAGCCACCACGGTCGGATGCGACCGCCCTGCCAAAAGTGAGAAACGACTCTAGAGTCGTTTCTCACCTCTTTCTCTTTCTCATTCCCAGCGATGTGACAGAAATCATGTATTATAATAATATCGATAACATTATATACATGTCTGTCAATATACATGTCCGTCAAGTCAAAAACGCGAAGTCATACACAGCCGAAGACACAGCTGATATTGAGGTCATTGTTGTCTGGCACATTCAAAAAACAGCAAAATCTTTTATTGGGACTCCTGTGCATTCGAATCACAGAGATGTCCACCATTGTAAAGCACAACTGAACTAGTAATACAGTGTTTTCGACTTGCACGATTTTGATGTCTGTACCCCGGAACGCTACTCAAGTCCGAGCACCTATTTGGAACTCTGGTGCATCTCCATTGCGCCTCGGATGAGAGCCATGCGTGCACCTTGGGACTTGAGTGCAACATAAGTAGTTGCGAGTTCTGCACTTGCGACAATACACCTTGCTGCACAGGCAAGGTCTTCGTCCGAGAAGCCCTCTTCTCTTTCGATAATCACCATGGCAGCGCTGCGAGGATCAGTGATGGGGGTGGTAGCTGACAGGGTGGGGGGGCGAATAGCGTTGACAACTTCTACTAATGCCCCGGCCAGTGCGTTGGTAGTGGTGTCCGAAGTGGATGCCGAGCACATCTTCTGGGCCACGCCTGCCAAGGCCCCAGCCAGCGTTTCGGCAGCACTGTCCATTGATGTCGCTATATTTGACATCCCTTCACCTGCCGAAATGCGTCGGGCCTTGGTGGGCTCGCTTCCTGACGAAGCTGTGGCCGCACTCTTGGCACGCTTACGTCCTGTGTGTTGAGCTTGGGGTTGCACGTCGACCCCATCATCGTCCTGATGTAGAGTGTTAGTGAATATATAAAAATGTATAAATCAGACTTACATCGCTGCTTGTCAAGGGATCGAAGAGTGGCCTCTTTTTCGAAGGCCCGGGCATGTTTGTTTGTGTGGCCGGTAAAGGTGTTAGTGAGATCGCATGTTAGGATTTAAGGGAATACCTGTGTATTTCCCTCATTGTCTGATAACCCATTGGCTTGGGACTCCCACATTAGGGATGGATCGATGGCGAAGTCGTATGAAGGGGAGGGGGGTGTAGTGGTTTGAGTATTGGACGGACTGGGGGACTGCCCTCCCCGGAACGTGAACTCGCCTGTCGCACGTGTTCCATCTATGAGGTCTCCAATCTCGTCGAATAGAGGGAAGCCCTTGTTGCGGAAGGGCTTTGCCTTTGTGTTTTTCTGAAAACAACATGTATCAGTCCTATAGAGAACAAAGAACGTACTCACCTTGACATACTCTTGCCACACTGTGTGCTCTGCTATCACACAGTGCTTTACATGGTCCCACCCAAACCCAGACATATTCCGGAGCTCCTTCACGGTCTCGTACTCTTGTTTGAGCTACATAAGTACATACATTAGGAAACACGCATATAATGAGATGGACACAGTACGCACCTTCTGCCATCGATTCTTGATGGCCGCTGCATTCTTCATGGCTCCACCCGATGTATGGTGACTGTCCACCAATGCCAATTCGCATGCAGTCCATGCGCTTTTCTTGGGGTTGTTGTCCCCCCACCCACCACTACTCTTCTGGTCGGCCAGAGTGCGTACCAATGTGGCATCGTCTGCCTCGCGCCAGATGGATGTCCTGTTTGAAGTCATTGGGAAGTGTGAGAGAAGGGATAATAGAGGCAATGATACAGTCTATTCGGAATCTTGCAAGAGGTGACGTGCCTATCTACAATGTCACGTGATTATCTACGACGCCGTCTTGCACCACGCTCAAAGGCATGCCACATATCTTGGGCAATTTTATCCCGACGCTCAGCTGCCCTAGCTCGCTCTGCATTACCAACCGCACCCAGGGCCTGACTGCGAATATTGTCAGTATTGTCTTGTGCCATATCGATATCGTCAGGTATGTCGTCAGGGTCATAAATATGTATGAAGTTGTGCAAAACACCAAGAGCGCTGACCAATTTTGATTGGACATCAAGCGAGTATTCCTGTGGACGCTCAAGTGCTTTGAATCGACGCTTGACAACCCCAAAGAGCCGTTCAATCACATTACGAAGGAGTGCATGCCTGTAGTTAAATAGCTCCTTGTAATTTTGAGGTCTGAAACGTCTTACCTTCAGTAGTACAATTAATAACGAGATCTTACCTATTTCCCCCTGTTGCCCATTCCTTCAAATGGTACCTCACCCCACGGTAGGGAACCAGCAATGCGTCTGAGTTTGCATAACCTGCATCGGCTAGATAGTAGCGCCCCACAGGTATATTGAAGCCCGAATTCCGGGCATCTTCAAAGACGCGACTATCAGCCGCACTGCCCTCCCACCCAGGTAATAGGAATAGGAATGTCATATCCATAGAGCACACTGCAAGAACGTTTTGCGACACTTGATTTTTCCGATCACGATATCTTACACGCAACTCCGCAGGGACATGGACTGGAATATGTGTCCCATCTATTGCACCAAGACAATCCCGGAAATATGGAAAAAAAAATTCTGATTCCTTGATGCGAGTGGGTATTGGCGAATTGTGCGTTGGAAGCATCACATAAGCCCTATAGACTTTCTTGGATGTAAGCGCCCCAAGGACACGGTGGATGGACCTAAGTGACTGGTTAGCCGATGTATCTGAGATCAACTAGAGTGATCGTACTTTGTTATGGTGTCTCCGCTCCTCTGAAATCGTTCTTGTAGTGCTCGATTGGACAATCCACGACGTGCATAATGCAGGAATATTGCCAACTGTTCCTCAGCTGAGACATGCCGAGTATCGCACAGACCAGTGTCCCTTGCAAGAACTGATAACAGCCGCCTAAAGACATGCTTGTTTAATCCGAGTTCGTTATGAAATCGGCCATCATGGCCAGTCAACAGTTCGGTGATCCAGTCCTGACCCCTTAAGCGAGATGTGTGTACCGGAACCTTGTCAAACCGGGAAGAAAAAACAAGAGCAGATCTCCCAGCCACAGACAAGAGCAGATAGCCAGCAATAATAGTGAAGCACGTCATGAAAGCAACAAGTTGATCCGACCTTTCAGGCATATTGAGCAGGAGGGTTGTGTGCACGCAGATACTGTTTCGGGAATATGGGATAACTGTCTAACAATACAGGTCACGCTTGGTCATAGCGTGACGAATACACAAAACAAAATCGATTTCTCTGCTGCGACAAAAGCAGCGTTCGGAGCACCGCCGAGTTTTTTTCACAGTCGCATGCGACCTATTTCTGCCACCCTGCAGAAAGAGGTCGCACGCCGCAACGACCCCCCCCTCTTTCGCCCCCGGACAGGCTCTTAGTTTACTTACCATTTCAAGCTTGATGCCTCGGGTATTTACGTTACGGTAAAAATGACGCTGAAATGTCTCATTATATGTTACATCATACTTACTGTTTTCTGTGCTACGCTAGTGTACGAGTAGTTATAAGGCTCAAAAGGGGCCTCAGAATGTAATCGCTTCTAATTCGCGTTTATTCTCCCACTTCTCGAACTCCTTGTGATCACTCAAAAGTCTTCGCGTGTGCTCGAAGACCACCCGCATCGCTGACTAAATAGATCAACGCGGGCCATAACCGTATCAATAAGTGTCGCTCACTCTGATTTAGACTCATCACTCGTACCTTCCTATCGCTTCCCGCACGCCACTCCTCGGCCTCCTTGCTCGTCACTACACAGCCCAATCTCCACTTAACTATCTGTTTAACCTCCGCTTGGGTGTAACCCCGCTCGAGCTCAATTGCGAGTTCCAGATGCCACGAGATCTCGACGCTTTGTGCTTTCCTAATCCCTGCCCGTACTGGCTGCCTTTTCCCTCTTCCCCCTTTCTTTATATAGTCTTTGTCTACTTTCCTCATTCTCCCCCACCCCTCTTGTATCCCTTTGTTACCGAACTCACGGACGCGCCGAATAGTACATATGACGGGGCCCACCTGTCCCGCGCGCGATCGTGACGAACATGAGAGAGAAAGAAACTCGAGCACTGGTTCTATTCACGCACTCGCTGTCGGACAACTAGTAAGCCTTAAACAGTTAAGGAGAAAATTAAACACGACACAGCGCGCACGACCGTGGCCTAAACACCGGAGACGATTCGGTAGAACGGTGCGCCAGGTCTATACTGAAATATAAAGGGGACGGAGGGCGACCGCTCGGACTTGTAGAGCGCTTGGACAATTCGGAAGGCTCCTTCTGGCAGACGACGATGGGTTCGCTCTTCGCTCTCATTTAGTAGGCCCGCGAGCGTGGCAGGCGTTTACAACTTGAGGACATCTTTGTGTGCTCGAATGTTTCGAAGAGGATTTCGCAGAATAATTCAAAAAGATATGACATAAATTACTGTAGGACATAACGGTTTCCTTATTGTATGTGAAGCAAGTATGGTTCGGCCCTTTTCGATAGCTTCGTCGATCTTCGTCATGTCGTTATTGTGGATCCCAGAGAGAAGTTCTTCAAACAGCTCTATCGTCTTGTGTATCTGAGAGAATTCCGGATCGTCATCTCCATCCTCCCCAAAGGACACAATTGGCACTGGCCGAGAAAACGATGAATTGCCGGACAATGCTTCGAGGCCTTTGATAGAACCAGAGTATTGGGAACGCCGCTCTGCGGTGAGCTTTAACCCTATTTTCAGGAGACGAGAAGTTTGTTCAGCAGGAGGTGAGGTGAGAGAGGAAGTACGAACGCGATATATTGCTTCCTTTGTATATTCCGGGATCCGGTGCGTTATTGATCGGATCGTCGCTAGGCATAGAGTGATATCTTGCAACTGGGCTACATCTTCACCTGACTGTCTCTGGAGGAGCTAAAAGCGATAATATCATCATAGACGGACGCAGCCTCCTCGTAATCGTCATTTACAAAAGTCATACAATAGTGACAGATAAGTGATTGAGCAAGGGCGAAGCCTCACGCAGTTCCAGCTTGTGCTTCCTCGCCGCTTGCAGGCACTCGACAACCCGATCTAATGGTTGATCTGGGATTTCAAGACCAATTTTGGACCGAAATATGCTAGCAGAGAGAGTAACGGAATGAGTGGTGTGGACGTCGGACATATCCAATATGAGGAGTTCATGACAGAGTGTTGCCATCTCCCCAATATCTTGCATCCGCCTTTAACTTCCAACTCTACTTTAGTTGCCAACGCAGCCATGAGATACATTGTGAATGCATGGTGCAGGAACCTGAACACTGCATGAGGCCAGGCTCGACGATGGCGGAGGTGTTTGCTTGCGGAAATGGCACCTCCGGGCTGCCTGGATACTAGAGAGTGAGTGGAAAGCGCGAGAGCGAGGAGGAACAGATATCGAAGGATCAACATACTAACCACGAATAGGATGGGAGGAGTATCGATTCGGTGAAATGAGGAATTGTCTTGTCAAGGTCATCCCTTTGAAATGACAGCTTTATAGCGATCGATTCGCGCCCTAGCTAGACGATAGACATGAGCGGGGTGAAGATAATGAGATCAAGGTAACGCTGAGAGCAAATGCTGGGAATCGGTGATGAAGGAATCGATATCGCGGATAGATCCTGTCAACAAGGGATTGAGAACCAGTTAGTAGGGGGCGAGCACAGAAAGTTCAGGATTATATCCCACATAATGGCGCAAGACATGGGCGAAATATACGTGTAAGCCAAGGTGCATAAGGACCTACCACCTCGGTAAAACCTACGTGGGCCCACCAAGTAACAGTGGGCGATTATCATGAGTGGGCCCACAAATAGGAACTGCCGAATTATTCAGGTGGGGCAAGGGATGTTGATGAAAAAAACTGCCGATATAAATGGGTTGGCCAATATCCATAGCTGGGAGGTGATGTCAATGATTTAGAATGGGCCCAGAATTGAAATCATGGGGAACTGCCGAACATCTCGAGTGGGCCCACCATATAGGCTTGGTGAAAACAGACCGAATACATTGGTGAAACCTGTGAGCCCAGCAAGCAATAATTGAGCACATATCATGAGTGGGTCCATAGATATAACTGCTGAATCTCTCAGATAGGGCCAGAGAGATTGATGGGAAAAACTGCCGAGAGGAATGGATGGGCCAAATGCGATAGCTGGGAAGTGCAGCCGACAGTTTAGAGTGGGCCCAGAATTGAACGCATGGGGAACTGCCGAACATCTTGAGTGGGCCCACCATATAGGCTTGGTGAAAACAGACCGATTACATTGGTGAAACCTGTGAGCCCAGCAAGCCATAATTGAGCATATGTCACGAGTGGGCCCATGGATATGACTGCCGAATCTCTCAAATGGGCCAGAGAAGTTGATGGGAAAGACTGCCGAAATTAATGGATGGGCCAATATCCATATCTAGGAAGTGATGTCGACAGTTTAAAGTGGGCCCAGAGTTGAACTCATGGAGAGCTACCGAACATCTCGAGTGGGCCCTCCATATAGGCCTAGTGAAACAGGCCTAATACATCGGTGAAACCTCTGTGGGTCCAGCAAGCCATAATTGAGCACATATAATGAGTTGGCCCATGTATACAACTGCCGAATCTCTCAGATGGGCCAGAGACATTGATGGGAAAGACTGCCGAAATTAATGGATGGGCCAATATCCATATCTAGAAAGTGATGTCGACGGTTTAGAGCAGGCCCAGAGTTGAACTCATGGAGAGCTACCGAACATCTCGAGTGGGCCCTCCATATAGGCCTAGTGAAACATGCCTAATACATCGGTGAAACCTCTGTGGGTCCAGCAAGCCATAATTGAGCACATATAATGAGTTGGCCCATGTATACAACTGCCGAATCTCTCAGATGGGCCAGAGACATTGATGGGAAAGACTGCCGAAATTAATGGATGGGCCAATATCCATATCTAGGAAGTGATGTCGACAGTTTAGAGCGGGCCCAGAGTTGAACTCATGGAGAGGTACCGAACATCTCGAGTGGGCCCTTCATATAGGCCTAGTGAAACATGCCTAATACATCGGTGAAACCTCTGTGGGTCCAGCAAGCCATAATTGAGCACATATAATGAGTTGGCCTATGTATACAACTGCCGAATCTCTCAGATGGGCCAGAGACATTGATAGGAAAGACTGCTGAGATTAATGGATGGGCCAATATCCATATCTAGGAAGTGCTACCGACAGTATAGAGTGGGCCTAAAATTGAACCCCTGGAGAACTGCCGAATGTTTTGAGTGAGCCCACCATCTGGCCAACATGTAAATATATTTAGCACATCAGTAAAGTACACGCATGGCCAACAACTAACAGTTCCCATATATTATCAATGGGCCTGTACATAGAACTCCCAACTTAATCAGATGGACTAATTGCGTTGATTGGCAAAGCTGTGGAGATAAATATATTGTCCGATTACCGTTGCGAAGAATTGCTGCCGATGGTTGACAGTACGCCGACAATTGAACTTATATAAAGCTACCAACTGTCATTGCTTTGCCCACCATGTAGGCCCGGCAATGCTCCTATAAAATCATACAATATTCTCAAACGGGCTCTGTATTGTTCCCTTAGTCTTCCTGCCGAATGACTCCACATCGTGCTAGTGTACTCCTTGGTGATTCTCGCTTTGGCATTCAAGCTGCTCATTGTCATTACTGTTCTTTACTGGAAATCTCTTCCGAGTGCACCCGTACTTTGTCCAACCTAAGACATTTTTATGTGCACTATTTAATAGTCCAACATGACTACATAATGTCCTGCACCTCAGCATTGTCCAAGTCGTTGACAATTGCGTCTACAACCTCACTCAAGGTGACTTGGGTCTGATAAATCTGCTGAGCTTTGACCTGGATCTGGCGAAGTCTCATAGCTTTGGCACGTAGGATTGATGCCCGAGTGCTGAGGTCATACTCTTCTCTCTAGACAGAGCTGATAGTCAGTGTGTTACGAACTTTTACTCTTACCATTTTCATCGCTTGACTATTCCTTCCCGTCGCTTCCATTCCATCGATCACCTTGTGACTCGTTTACAGCCTTGTGACTCGTTTACGGTTAGGATCCGTTCTGATTCAGGTCTCGGCCCTTATCTCGCGCCTACCCCATGATCGTACCATCGGTAGATTTTACGACTTTTAGAATCCGCTGACGACGTCAGAGTCCCGCGTGACTCCGCGGAAACTACTAGTACTTTCGATATGACTCATAGTACGATAAGCTCACTAGGACCCGTATCCTAGGATTGCGCCATGTGTTTGGCATAACCAAACACCGTGTACATGTATATAAGTCGCACACTGCCTAGCTTGTACGGTAGTTCTGACTTCTTGTGTAAATACCACATCAGTGCTCACGAATCCGTCCTTGACTTGCCTTTGCGCTTAAGTCCCTCGCTCGCCTTTGTGCTTGAGCCTCGTCTTCCCTGACTAAGGTCGATAAAGCTTTCAAAAGCTAGAACGACTCTTATTCATCACTGGACTGAGTCCTAACCCGACTCGCTCTACCAGAACCCCTGACAGCTGACTAGAAGTACACGTCGTACTCAACGCCCCTGTGGTGGCGTTACACAGTGTTTGCTATTTAGGGCAGCAGATGCAGCGTACCAGTTCTGGAAGGTGCGGTACTTCCCCCTGATGAGCGTCTGAAGTTGATCCGACCTGATCTTGCATCTCAGTGCTGCTGGGAGATGGGGCGCGCTGCCCCCAGTTCCAAGCTGTGCATACAGAATCAGAGGTATAAAAATAAGTGAAAATAAGACTTACTGCAAGCTGCCGATGGCCTGCCGAAAGCCTCCCCGGCCTCAGTAGGTAAAGGCACATCCCTCAGTTTCTCCTTCTGTGCTGGCGCCGCGTTGATACTAGATTGATGGGCCTCTATCTCCAGTGGGGCTTCCATCCTGAGCGTCGCAGCCTGTTGTGTCGGCGCAGGGTCAGTCCCCTGATCCTGAACTTCAGGCAAGGGCGGCATATCCATGCCGAACATTTCTCGACCATCCAATGAGGGCGACCTGTCCATATTGAAGCTTTGTTGACCTTGAGGAGATGGAGACCCATCCATGCCAAAAGAGGTTTGAAGTTGAGGGGAGGGTGACGCCCCCATACTGAAGCTGAGTTGGCTTTGAGGGGAGGGTGACCCGTCCATCCCAAAGCTGCATTGACTTTGAGGGGAGGGTGACCCATCCATCCTGAAGCTATGATGGCTTTGAGGGGAGGGTGACCCGTCCATCCCAAAGCTGCGTTGACTTTGAGGGGAGAGTGACCCATCCATCCTGAAGCTATGATGGCTTTGAGGGGAGGGTGACCCGTCCATCCCAAAATCGTCTTGATCTTCAGCAGGTTGCAGCACATCGCTTCTGGTCCTGAGCTGCCGAGTGTTGACAGATAATGCAAGAAAGGGGCAAGACATAGCTATGGATGGGGTAGGACAGTTTGATGAGGTAGTGATAAGAATAACTCAATGTGGAATGAGCCTATATATCTAAATTACTTATTTTGCAAGAGACGCTTAAGCATTTGCCTGCTTTGTGCTGAGTTAGAATCCACATCGCTAGTTTCGGCAGCTCGGCAGCGTGCCACCTGTCGCCACCCCATTTAAACGCGGCAACCTAAACTGCCGGACACATTTTGTCTCTTCACTTCAAAAAACCATGACATCCCTCCTCCACATTGCAGCAAGGCTTGAAGCCGCGGTCGAAAGCTATGCGGCCGTTTGGGATCTTACTGATGGGGCGGAATGGAAACACCATTTCGAGGAGGAGAAGGTAAGTTCTCAATTAAATTGCAGTTTTACTTCATCCCCATTTGAACTAGGTCCGCGCAACGAGGGAATTCCGGAGGGTCAAGGCAAATTCTGGGGCTTCGCCGGCGCTACCTCCAACAGTAGCTGCCCTCTACTTGGTTCTGGATGCCGAAGCGGATTTCACAGAGATTGGCAGGAACCATCCCTGCCTTCACAGGCACGCATATTTCAAGCGCGATGCTGAATTCCCAGCCGACATCTCGGACCTATTGCCTCCACATGCGGACCGCTGGTGGGAACCCCTTGGTGAGTCAATGTTGACCATTCCCTCAAAGAACTTCTCAAACACCTTCCACAGCCACCAAGTCTAGTGAACGGGGAGCGCCCTCTGAAATGTCGGCACCTCAGCCCCCTTCTCCTCCTCGGAGGCGCTTGCCGAGGATTACGCTTATTGTGCGCCCGCCTGCTGAGGATGAAGGAAAGAAGGCGCCTGCCCAGGATGAAGAAATGGAGGTAGACGAGTTGGAGGAGGTAGACAAGTTGGAGGAGGTAAGTAATTAAATCCATCCTTATTATTCTTTTCTGACTGACTTAACAAGTCCCCTGAGCCCTCCCCCAACCGCGAGAACAGTGAAAAGGCAGCTCCCGAGGCTGCTAATTCGAAGAAGCGCAAGGTCAGGTTGCCGCCGACGCGCAGGTCCAGCAAGCGACACGCTGGGTCCTCGCGACTTCCTCCGGAAGTCATAGAGGTGGAGTCGGACTTGAGTGAAGGCGACTACGTGTTTGAGGTGCGTAGTTATCTCTTTACATCAGGTCATAGCTAAAGCAACTGGGAGATAGTGCGATAGGTGTGTCAAAGCTCAGGTGGAATGCGAGCCGCAGCCGACAGCTCCTTGCCTGCGCTGCCAAGATAGTAAGTTGGGGTGCAGCTTGATGCCCCCTAATTCGAAGATGGGCAAGACCGACCGGCGCAATCTCCTGCCGGAACAGGTTCTCAAGTTCCGCATCGCGCAACTCAAGAAGCAAAAGCAAAAGCAACCTGCGCACGGACACAGGAAGACCTCAGATGCGTTGGACTTGGCAGCATCAGGCCTCAAGGATGGTCGGGGGGCTAACCTTGAGGAGCGCATCATCTAACCCCAATTCCCTCTCCCCGGCATCTCTCTCTCCTGCGGCAGCTGGGTCCCCTGCCGCTGCTGAGCCCGCTGGCCCCAACGTTGCCCCCTCGGCCACCGCCTCCCCTACCCCCATAACTGCACCCTCTTTCCCCGCGGCTGCCGATTCCCTTTCTCCTTCCCCAGCTGCCGATGCTCTTACCTCTTCCCCAGCTGCCGGTCCCTCCCCTTCCGTTGCCCCTGCTCTTCGTCGGCACTTGAAACCTGCGCAACGCCTTCAACCAGTGGTCGAAGTGCCAGCACCCCCACGCTCGGCATCCTCAACTTCTTGGCAGCTCTCTGACACTTCGGTGTCCCGAGCACCTCAGGCCGTTCCTGAGCGTAATACCTCCGAGAGGATCCGGCAGCTGGAGAGGAGGATGACCGAAGTTGAGGCGGTTTTGAGGGAAATCATGAAAGGCAGAGGCTTGAAGAAGTCAGATTAGGTCTCAGGTAGTAGTTTCACTGTACTTAGATTTCACTATTGTATCATATACGAAAGCACATAGGAAAAATAGAAGTATGTAGACAACGAATACGAGAGAGACCTCAGCAGAGAAAGAATGACATAGGGGCTCCTAGCTACGTGCCCTCGTCCTAGCAAACATGCTGCTACCCCTATTAGGAACATTCATTTTCTAGACACAGTGAGGAAGCCGCTGCTTACTGTGTTTGCTTGACCCGCTCTGTAGGCCGTGTTGCACGTGCTGAGCGCCGAGTCTCGGGCTGTGCACCTCCTGTGGGGTCACCGACCTTCTGGCGCTTAGGGGGGCGGGTATCGGCAGTTCTGCCATAGTCCTCTTTGGTTTTATGATGATTGTTCCGTTTATTTCTGGTACTGGTACTTGATGGGGCCACAAGTGGCCCTTGGTGTTCGTCGGCAGCCATCTGGGTAAAAAACCATGAGTTCAGGGCGCTAGATAAATTTTTGGTTGTTCACTTGGTCAATAAGGGGGCGCTCCTGGACAGGAACTGAACCACGGCGCCTATGATCGGTAGACGCCTCGGCAACTTGATCCGCCCTTGAGCTGCTAGTGGGTGGGTGGCGTTTTGTGATAATTCGAGGGTGAGGGCGAGGGGCAGGGGGAGGGGGAGGGCGAGTGTGAGGGGGCAGAGTATTGGGCAAGTGTGGAGGTAGGTCTCCCCCATCTCGCTGTCTCGGCAGCTCCTCACGCACCTTGGCACCTTTTCCAAGCCCTTGGCCGCTGGAACTACGGTGAGGGTGGGGCTGCGGAGGCTTAAAACACGGAAAGAGACGGTAAGTGTCTGCCGTCAGTGCAAGTGGAGAGCTAACTTACACTACTTGGACTCCCAGCACCGGCTCCTTGACTATTCCCATCGGCCCCCGGCTTCGTTGAACTGCCGATATCTCCAGGGGTTTCCTTGTCACTCTCCTGTTCTTGATGCCTGTGGATGTCTCCCAGGCTGCCTTCTGCTTGGTCACTCGGCCCTGCCCTGGCAGAGGAGACATTTCCCCCTCCCGAGCCCCGCTTACCATACCCATCGGCCTTGTCCAATTTTTTAAAGCGGAATGGGATCTCGCCGGCAGCTTGCCTTTGCGTCCAGTGCTTGAGAAGGGCATTGGTATCCTCAAGGCGAAGGTGGTGGTACTGTGTGAGCGTAACACCCGCCGGCAAGTACTTGGCCAGGATGAAGTCACCTTGGGCCTCTTTCAGTCTGGCCCATGGGACTCTCCCCTTTCCCCCGCCGATGGTAATCTCTGAAAAGTTCATAAGCGACTAGGCTGACTGCAAGAAGCTGCAGCTCACTCACGGTACATCTCACTCATGAACTTGCCGATAAGGTACTTCTTGTACATGAGCCCCTTGTCCTCGATAGCTTCCCAGCTCGGCAGCATGGGATACCCTTTCTTGTCTGTCGCCAGCTTGATAATTGGGGCTGCATCCTTCCTTTGACCTTCCTCTTCAATGTCATCGTTAGGATCAGCTCCTATGAAGGTGCCGCATTAGCGCACTTCTCTTGGAGAAAAATATGCTCCCACCAAAGGACTCGGCAGTCCATTTCGAGAAGTCCTCGACCATTGGGTCCCTCTGCCAGTCTTTGTAACGCGCTTTGAAGGAAGTTCCGCCCAACTCGTTATTGATGTCATAGCTAGGTAATAGGTTGTTAGACTGTAAGTAGATAAACTGTTATACGTACAACATGATTGCGGGTTCATCATCGGCATCACGGTACCCCCCCAAAATGGCAACCCGCACTCCATATTGGCGGTACATGGACTCAGAAAATTCCCGCATTGTGTTGATACTGTGCTTCTCGAACATCCTTGGTAGGACTCAATCACTTCCCATCTGATAGAGTGATTGGCATACACATACCGCTGCTGCTGCCCATGGGGTGGCCTTTGCTCTGTCCATTTCTTAGCCTCTGCTCTGTACTTCACCCACGTTTCTTCATCCAATCTCTCATTGATTATCTTGACGGCTTTTTTGTAGCAGCCGAGGTAGGCTGCCGATCCCGGCCTTGACCCAGACATCTCAACAGCCATCTTGTCAATTTCCTTCCGGTGGGCATCAACCAAGATGTCATTAAACGTCCAGTTTCTGTGTTGAAATTTAAGTCTTTTTCGCTCCTGTCGGCACCTGTTATAAAGGTATCAGCGAACAAACTGCGAAATATGAGAGCAGCACGATGTAGTTAAGACTAAGAGCACACGTACCATTTCTACATGGTCCCTATCGAACCCCACACTTTGTCGCCAACTACTCTTCATGTGGTCAACAGAAACTTGGATGATTTTCGACCGGGACTCTGGATGTTACGATTTCTTGCCTTGCGACGTACTGCTAAGGGGACTTCTTACCATTTTCCCTGAAGTTGACGCCACGCGTCCCTCTATCCATGGATTCTCATCTTTGCGACTCTCTCCCTGTGTCATACGACTTGTCTCTATTCCCGCACGCCACGTACGTCATGGACAGCTTTATCTTTGTTTTCTTTGTCATTGTTCCCCTCGACGTCACCCTACACCCAGACCCCTCACATATCTGCCTTTATGGACAGCCTCGCTTCCTTATCCTTGACTTCCTTCCACACCTGACGTCCCTTGTAACCCCTTCTGATCTGATAGGCATTACGCCCTTACTATACGTTGACTGCTGTTTTCTATGATACGTTCTGCGATGACCCATGACTGAATACTATACGCCATGCATTGGCTGCCACTTGGTCCTCTGACCACCGCGCGTCACTGATAGTTGACCCAGACCCTAGTTTTATCTTTGACACCATACGATACCTGTCGCGCCCATATGTTCCTCATGGCGCCATCTGTTTACCTACTATGTAGCCCTGTTGTTGTCTCTTTGGGCTTGTACTAGTATATAGGTTGTAGTCGGACTGGCTTGTACAGCAGTTCTGACTTCTTGTGTAATACCACATCAGTACTCGCGAACCCGTCTTTGACTTGCCTTTGCGCTTAAGTCCCTTGCTCGCCTTCATGCCTGAGCTCCAGTCTGCTCTGACTAAGGTTGATAAGCTCTCGAAGCTAGATCGACTCTTATTCATCACCAAACTGAGTCCTAACCGACTCGCTCTACCAGAACCCCTGACAGATTGACTTAGAAGTACACGTCGTACTTAACGCCCCTGTGGTGGCGTTACACTGGATCGGCAGCTCGGAATGCACCAACGTGCCTCTGCAGCATGCTAGCTTGTTCATCTGTTAGTTCAACATTCCAGCTTGAGTGTAAAGTAATGTCAATGGAGGGCATTGGTGTAAACAATGAGTATACACACCTCACTTTGCCTGTAACATCTCCTTCTTCCTCATCGGCAGTGACACCCTCTTGAGCAACTAGGTCCAGATTTCTGGGTGTGATTGACCCCCTGTCAAAAGTAAACTTTAGCAGTCAGACTCTAGGCCATAATACACACCTTGCATCACCTGCACTACCTCCCTCCTCATCATCGGCAGCGACACCCTCTTGAGCAACTAGGTCTGGATTGCTGGGCGTGATTGAATCCCTGTCAAGAGTTAACTTTAGCAATCAGACTCTAGACCATAATACGCACCTTGCATCACCTGCGCCACCTCCCTCCTCATCATCGGTAACAACCCCCTTTCGAGCGACTACATGTAAATCACCAGAAGCGATTGACTCCCTGTCAAATGATGAACCTGAGCTATCAGACTCTAGACCAGAATCATAGTCCGCATCGTCAGATACATCGCCTGGCCATTTGGGCTCAATGTCCTTGTGAGTAGGCTTGGTGCCCTTTTTAGCTTGTTTTCTGGCCAGCATTGAGAAGAAGAGGGGGTATTCAAGAGGGATAGACCAAAGGTCTAAAGCTTTGGCAGCTTTAAGGTTTTATATCACATGCCGACCTGTTCTCGGCACCGTGGGATTGCTAATCGGCAGCTCAAATCCCACGGAATCCACATGTATCAGTAGCTGACCATTTTGCTTCAAGTCCCTTAACACTTGGGAAATGCAGGATTTTCCAGCTCCCTCAGACTCGCACGCTCACTCCGCTGAGTCTTTCCCATCACTGTGCTAAATACCTCCAAACTCAGTTCCGATTCAAGTTAAACCAGCGCTCCTCTCAGCCGATCAGCGTTGCTAAGGCGCCAAAAGCACCCTTAATGCTGCCGGTGCCTCTAACATCAGAGCTGGATCGAATTGCACTCACTTTGGTGGATGCATTCACGAACCGTGGTCAGTAAAATAGGCTGGGCTCTCAGACATCATATCCTGAGATAATTTGAGCAGTGGAGATAGACTGGGATGCTACGCGTTATGCTGATAAGCTCCCGATGAAGCCAAAAAATCCAGGAACCCGGGCTGCCAAGGATAAAGAGGCCAGTCTGAAAAGGCGCATATCCTCCACGGAATGACATGGCGGCCGGTCTTCCCATTTCAAGACCCTGCATTATTGTTGTGATATGCAAGGAATCATATGGTATGGCACCTTCCTGGGATCTTGAATGATTCTCGGCAGGTGAGTCTACTCACCTTGTCCGATCACCCCATCAAATATGATGTGTTTCAGAGAGAAATGATGGCTGCAACAGAGAAGTTACATCCACTGTTGAAGAATTGTCAAACAAGCACCTCGTGGCGTGTTGACCCAGAAATATTTCCTTCAGGGCTAGAGGGCCTCCAGGGGGTAATCAACATATCACCCGCATGGTTCCAACAAGCACATGAGGTGTCTTTTTTTCTGCCCATAATATTTTATTATTCGGCAGCTGATTTCAATTGAGGCGGTGCAACAATACCCTCAGGTCGGCGCAGCTTTGAGAAAGCCTGTTGTCTTGGACTGGCTAGATTGCATCACTCAATCCAATTCAATAATGAGCGCAATCCTGGCTGTCATTCATCCGGAGCTTTACAATGCCGGTCAGGATACCTTCAAACGGTTGAGAGAATGTCCCGAGATCCAGCCACAAGATGTCCTTCGTCGATGGACGTCCGTTTTCAACGGTGTCTCTGTCATCTGCAATCGCTTCACACCACCACATCGAGATGGAAATTCCAGGAGACAATGGTACGACCTACTGGCGTCTATAGGGCGCTACCGAAATTGCAATTTGAAGCTGCCGGGAATCGGACTCTCACTGGAGTATGGTCCTGGTTCGGTAGTCGGTTTGTTAGGAGGGGTGCTGGAGCATGAAGTGCCCCACTTTGAAGGTGAAAGAGTGTGTTATGCGTACTTTATGCGGGATAGTGTGCATGAATGGGCTGGGGTTCCAGGTAATTCTTGGATGAAAATAGACCACTATCAGTAGCGTAGAGGCCATCAAGACTTTCTCCTATCTTTCCTTTACTTAGCAAGGCCAGACTCCCATATTGCTAGCAATAGGAATCATTGTAACAGGGCACGGCCATTGTGATTTACCTATGGTGTCGGCAGCTTACTGTTGGTGCAATGTTACAAATACAAAGAAATGTCATTTTTTTTCTGGCAGCTCACCAAATGTATCACATTTCCCAAAGCAAATTGAAACGATGGTCCATAGTGAATGACAATCCCTCTCTATGAATGCTCCCACCCCTGAGCTGCCGGATGACACTTTATTTGGGGCATTACCAAATATCTCATGTATTGGCTGGCTACTAGCATCAGACTTGGGCAATGTCACGATATAGGGAAGATGTAGTTTTGAGTCTCTCTCCTCAACAGATCCTCTTTACACTGCAGGATCTGAGCTCTACACTGCTAGATAAATACATTGGCATATTGGGGCATACCTCCCATGGTAGATCCATGAGTACGGCAGCTCATCTGTTAGCCGATGTTTCGCGGATTCAACATCATATTGTTTTTCGGTAGATCACCAAATTTCCCCAGGGTAGTAATTTCTAACGATTTCCCCTAAGACAAGTTAAACTGTTTGCTATGTTAATGGGGCATGCTCATACCACACTCCTAGAGATCATACTATCAAGCTTTATATCTCAATCTAGCTGCACAAGACAAATATCTTGTTTTTTTGTCAAGACAGACCACATCTATTCTATCTCTGTGGCTATCTTGCTGACGCTGCTGTGATGGTAATGGGGTCTAAATTCAATATCGGCAAAACCGGGCCATCTAGAAACCTTAAATCATGCTTTCGTTAGCTACTGATAGAATGATGGTAGAAACCCTAAAATAATGACAGACCCCGCTGCCGGGTACCTTGAGAAGGGACACTTTTGCACATGCGGGACTGTTGACCTGCAATTTTGTCCTTCACAGTCAAAGATGACCAGAACAACATACTATCAAAGGTACGTATTCATTATGGAATTGTTTTCCTGGCCTTCAATACCAATACAGGCAGCTGGATAACTCATGTACTGAATTCCTAGGAACAAGGAAAAACTCCAGGCTTACCAACGGGAGTATGCTTGGCGGAAGCGAGCTGCCGGACGTCGAAAGGTCGGCAGAGTAGAGCGCGCGCTGTTGGAGGAAAAGCATGTGCAAAGGCACAACCTGCTCACGGCAGCAGAGGGCCTACTGCCATCCTCAAAAGCTGCTATTGGCCTGTGCGTTCCCCCCCCTTCTGTCATTTGGTTCTCACGCAACATCAAGTGGTTACAAATGTGCGCTTATTGTCCGCTCACAAGCGGCAGATCCCCGACGCACTCCAGATATGATAGAAGAGGAAGAAAAAGCTCGGGACTACTTTGAGGAGTTGAAGGACACCCTGCAACTTTTCTGTCTTTGCGGATGGATAGACCAATTCCAAAAACACGTCGAGGACTTCATTGAAGAGCAGCTCGCCAAGGCAGCAAGTATTACGGCAGTACCAGGCACGGATGACGAAGACTCTACCCGCCTTCATGGATTACGACGCTTGGTAGCTGGAGCCGTTCAAGAAGGGGAGCTGATTCGGCAGCCTGCATATGCTGCTACATGTGCCAAGCTGGACGGTGCAATTGTATGGCATGGTCGAGGGTATGTGATCAAAAATCATCTTCCATTTCCTTTCCTCACCCATCTTCCCAGAGTTAATTTAAGGAAGTTTCGGCAGTGTTATGGCTGGTGATGCCAATTTCGGACTGCCAGTACAGGCCACATTTGCGTCATTGTCTCATGTCATATACAGTAGATAAAACATGTGCCATGTTTAAGAAATGCCCAACTTTGAGGCACCTTTGCAAATCAGCAACAAATACCCAGAAATAGTCTAAAATTGCAACACCCCCAATGGACATTGGACCGATTAAACAGCCCAAAGTGGTTTGAGGGCTGCCGATCCCAGTCCATCAAAGCGCCAACAGTAGTGTAAGTTGCCGCAGGTCCGGTCCGGTGCATCAAATCTGCCGATGCAATATCCGGTCTATCAAAGCTGCCGACAGGCTTGAAGAACATACACCACCACGTACGACACATCCACTCTTGAATCCCCATGGCACGCAAGGGTGTAAAGGCATCCAAAGTCTTCCAGAGAAAATCTAAGGCTAAGGTGATTGAGTGGGTGACCCGAGAGCGCTCTCGAGGAACCAGAAATATCCCGGTTGAAGTAGGCACCTCGACAAATCTGCCGACACCAAGGCGAGAAGCTGGCGGAATGGAGACAGACGACTATGGGGGAATATTACATGAAACTGACGCCCTACCCATGGATGTTGATGAGTCATTCTGGGTAGAGGAGCCAATCATACCCGAACAGACAAGAGTGAGTCCACATACACACCCTTCCCCAACAGCACTTGACATTTTCTCTCAGTCCCAGCGCACATACATGGAAGAGTTTCTTCCTAAGATTTCCCCCTACTTGCATTGCCTCCTCAGTTCTGAGGGTGTCCCAGCTACAACAATATGCCAGAGCTGCATGTCTGCTCCATTTGAGTGGAGATGTACCGACTGCTTCCCTGCCCATGTGCTCTGCAGGGAGTGTTGCCGAAAATCCCACGAACGGCTTCCTTTCCACAGGGTTCAGAAGTGGACAGGAAAATACTTCATGTCATCGTGGTTGCGAGAGGTTGGGATACGCTTGCACCTTGGGCACTCTGGGGATTTATGCCCAACTCAAAGTGTGCGTTGCCAACCCTTTTATATTTTAAACCCCATTCCAAAATTGTAGCCACAGAGGTGCTATGATGACGATGAAGACTGCCAGGTCGGTAGCCACAGTGAGTATGATGCAGCTGCCGACCTTGGCTTGGGCGGCTCAAAACCTGGGCATCACGACAAAGAGGGAAAACAAATGATAACCATTGTTGATAGGTCTGGTGTCCATGAGATTGGCGTCAACTGGTGCTTCTGCCCCGAAGCTCCCGAGCGCGACATGCAGTTGATGACAGCAGGGCTCTTTCCGGCCACATTTCGCAACCCAAAGACTGGCGTTTACCTTCCGGGTGCTTGAAGACTTCCATTTGGACAACCTTGAATGCAAGACGACTCCAAGCCAGTTTTTCAGTCGCCTAAGGAGACTCACAAATGACGAGTTTCCAAATTCAGTGCTGGTGGGAGAACTTAGCATATCTGCCGATGGCCAACTAACCGGCAGATTTAGGACCGATATCGGGAGCTGCTGAGAGTCTCCCGACAGTGGAGAGCACTCATTTCCCGAAAGCAATTTGGTTTTGGATATGGTAAAAACGAAGAACAGAAGCCGGGATCAATGGCTATATTCTGTGCTCTGTGTGCACAACCCGGAATCAACCTCCCCGAAAACTGGAGAGAGTTTGAAAATAGGTGTGTCGATATTCTTCGGTACCTGGTAACTGCTGACATATTACTTTAGCAAAACCCTTTTTATGCGGGGCTTCATGATGGATGGGAACTTCCAGGCAGAGCACATGAAGATGAGAAATCCAGAGAATGACATTCCACTCTCTGAAGGCACAGGATTCATGGTCAGTCGAAAGCCATATGAATTACACCTGAAATCGGCAGTTGAGAGGCGGCAGGTAAGCACTATCTCTGGTATTTCGGCAGGGGAGAGTTGATGCTTGAACAGAGATCAACATGCCATGATCACCGTGCAGTAAATAACGCAAACAAGCATGGTGGGCACCTTGAATCAACTGGAATTGGTGCCACTGCATGCATTCATGGGGCTTTTGTACCTGATTCTGTTGTTGACTTTCAAAAGGGAGAAGCGTAAGTGTTTATATCTATCTGCGTACAATGAGCGAAAATAAACCCCCCAAAAGCCAGAAGAATATGGACTACTCCATATTCAAGGCCCTGAACTTCAATATGGAGGGGATAGAGGCTGCCCTCATCTGCTACGATGTCATGTGTCAATGGAGCGTCCATATGATGGAGAGGGTTATCGGCAGCAACTATCTCAAACTTCCGGATAACCTGGAGCTCAGGTTGGGTATTGGTCTTTTTCATATCCATGGGCATCAGGATACCTGCCTAGCTAGGTATTCACCCAGCTTCATCAAAGGGGGCCGACAAATAGATGGCGAGACCATCGAAACACTTTGGGCTCCACTCAATGAGATCACCAGAAGCACAAGGGGGATGTCAACATCACATCGCAGGGAGGTCATAGATGACCATATGAATGACTCCAATTGGAAGAAACTTATTGACCTAGGCAAGTTCCTTCCTATGGATACCACATCAGTGCTTACATGAGTTTGGTAGTCAATGCTGTGTCAAGACGCTACCGAAAGGCACTTTCGGGAGCCACGCTCAGTGCGGCAGCATTTGAGTCCATAACTGTATCGGCTAGTCCAGAGCGTGTTGAGGCTTGGAGTGCCGAAGAGGAGTATGCTCAAAGGGAGCGAGGTCGTGATGTCAAAGTCATGGACATCTATGACATCAAGAGGAAACAATGTGGGTATGATTACTCTATGAAAGTTTTGCCTGACATCAGGTTTCAGTCCCATCGCGCGCAGAAATACTTCTTGAGCTGACAGAGAAGGAGACAAAGGGCTCTGGCCATAAAGGACATGCCATATGGCTCAGCAGCGGATTGAAGATTCAGGAGACGCAGTAGGATTCTCGGCAGCTTCTCCAGTGAGATATCTGATCGTGATTTCACATAAAACGTAGGTTATCCCTTCAAGCACTGGTGAGGAGGATTGGGTCCCATCCAACACCGGATCAACAGAGGGATATTGCCTTGAAGCGCACCCGGCTCCAAGAAAGAGTTGACGCATTCCAGAAGCAGGCAGCTAACATTCTCCATGCCACCCCCAACAGCGGTGACGACTCCTGGGACAACGCCCCAATAAGAGAAACCTATATTGGTGTAGAATTTGATGGCATTGGTGAAGGAGAAGACGATGACGATTGGACCTTATCTGCCGAAGAACACGATCAAATCCAGCTGCCAGGAAATTGCTCTATCGACAGCAGTGTGGATGCAGAGTATATCTCATTGCATCTTCCCTCACATCTTGGACGTGATTGGTGCGATGGAAATGCTGCCGATGCCCTGGTGAAGGCAGAACTACATCTACGGGAGGGACAAATGAATGACTCTCTCCATCACATTCGAATTGCCCTGGGGCACAAATCTTATCTATTCAGACAGGATGTTCGTCCGGCACGTACGCAGAGGCTCAAAACACGCGCTTGGGCAGAAGTACATGCTGCCGAGTCAACAGTTCAGCATCATGCTCGGGTGTATATTCGCGCACGGCAGGCAATGGTAAATCTTGGAGCTAGCACCTCTCTCCTCGATCGGTACAAAGTCTTGAGGCGCCAGGACTTGAGTGTCAAGACAAGTGTAATTGCCCCTCATGTACGTGGACAACGGAATAAATCGTTGCCCTGGTTTTGGACAATGGACGTTCAGAGAGATGCCGATGTTGGGGAATGGATGGAAGACTGTACGTGCATCTCCGTTCACACACATTCAAAGGAATATAACACTCCATGCAGTCTACCGAGTGCATTGGCTTCGGGCAAAAGCTCAAAAGATGCGATGGATAGAAGAACTTCAGTGTCTTCAGGTTGAGATGGGGTCCGCTGTCAGGTTCTTTAGGCATCAAGAGCGATTTTGGCAAGCAAAGCAGGAGCTCCTTGAGCCCCGGTCGCATCCAGGGCATTCTTCATGGGCAGCCAAACGAAGTGCCATGTGGCGTTCAATGGCTATACAGGCAGAGTCCAAGTTTACTGCTTTACTCAGGAATGATCCGCCTCCAGAGTTTGCTAAAGTCCCACAGCCACAATCAACTATATAATGTCAATTACTTGCGCATAGTACCACCAACTAGCTATCAGTAGTCAGTGGGGGTTTTAAACTACAATTCCTCAGAACTATATCCATTTAATAATATATCAGCAGTCTCCAATGGCAAGTCAGAGTCATATCTATGAAGGGAAACCATGTAGATGCTTTGTTTTGATACAGCTTACAACGAGTTTTCAGTAGGTGTCTAGGGCTGGGGCTGCCAGTGGAGTCGCTGCAGATGACATTGTATTAGCCCATAGCTGGGGGGAGAGCTGCCGAGCGCAACCCTCATATAGGCTTGATCCTACTCTGGGAGGTGGATAGTTTTCCAAGGTTTGAACCTGAGGCTCCGATCATATAAGGGCTGCTAACTGCTTAAAAAAAACCCAGTGGCAGTGAGGGATCCTTCTGAACAACCCTGCCCATGGGTTGTGTCATCCAAGCAAATTTACAGGTTTCCCACTTCCGGCGCAGCTCATAGCTAAAATGAGTTATTAGAAGACGTCAGCAACTCCAAATGGAGATGTCTTAGAATCATGTGCACGATGCTTGGCATGATGCAGCATCAGTGTAGACTCGCTTTAGATTATCGGCACTCATCGGCAGCTTCCGAAGGCAGCCTCTTAAGCATAGAGATTCCATTCCATTTGCAAATCAACTTCCGCCCACATATCATGTCAGTTGAAGTCGGTACCTCCATATTAGACGCTGCCCTCGCCTGCATCGGTGAGAGACTATCTGCTATTCTGCTCAGACCTGCCGATGGGGGCAGAAACTATATCACCAGCTTACACAACGAAGTGGTAAGCATTACTCAGTGTGCTGAAATAAGTGGAACTTCTCATCAGAAATGGGACTTAGCTCGCTGCCGTGTGGATCATTGGCATCCTGTCATCTACCGGCAGCTCCACTCATGTGCCGGAGTCAGTCAGAGTCGCCTTTCGCAGTTTTTTGGACATTAGGGACCCAGGTACCTATACAGCTCCCGAAAGGAACCGACAGCTGCAGGGAAAGGTCCAGGAACCAGGCATTCTACAATTCAATTTTACAGAGTGGTGGAAGTTTGGAGAAGGGGAGATAATGAAAGAACCTTTTGATGTCCATGAGGAGGTAGTAGTTGGGTTGCTGCACGCTCTAGAGATGGTATGTGCCTCGTTTCATTTACTGGTCCTCAAATTAACCAGAACTATAGCAGGAAGCTAGTGTACAACTTCGCACTAGAATACTAGGGAGATTCAAAGAAGCGCAGCAGCTGGTCAAGGAAATTGAGAACCAGGTGGATACACTATACAATGTCATCTCAGGTGGTTTTGAGAGTCTCGAGGAAGAGGCTGATCGCCTGGACGATGGGAACTTGGACTGATAGTAATTGTATTTCTACATGTTCACAAAAGTGACTACAGTTCTCCGTCCCCCCCAGCTAAGACATCTACCAAAACCTTCTCATTTTCCAAATCACTCAAAAAGTCTTCCAATTCGGTTTTCCTTATCGACTCCCACTTTTTCAAGAAGTTAGCACCATATCTGGCTTTTGAAAGCCATTCTGGGGAAATGCCCTTTGGAGGATCCTGCATTGCATTAGCTTCGGCAGATCAGATGACACTATGATCTACCTTGTCTATGAGCTTTTGAAACACATGTTGTAAGAGCTCCACATTTTTTGGGACCTCGCTAAAACTGTTGTTGTCTGCCGATGGGTTGGAGGGTCCTGCCATTTCCCCCTGGTGTTGACCTGCATTGGAATCTGATTCATTGAGGAACAAAACTCCCTTCCAGAAATTAAGAGCGCATCTATGGGCATTGGTTTAGTACCCTGCTGAGGCATTAGTTTTGAAACACACACCGCCTCCTTGAATCGGTTCACCTCTAATTCAGAGGCACCCTGGCTCTCTAAATGGTCTCCCTGCATGGTTGATGGAAGCACGTCTGTTGATCAGATATCGGCAGATATCCCTCATAGTATGATCTATAAATCGGCAAGTCCCATAGGCCCATGATAAGAATTGCCAATTAGCTAGAATGGACCAAGAATGATAAGAGAGCCGACAAGCTGGCATAGGCCCACTGTGTTTTTGTGTTAAAACTGCCGACTGAATCGCCTAAGCCCATAGTATGGGACCATGGTCAACCTAAATCATCTTTGGTAATGTACCTGTGCGAATCAATAGAATCCATGTGGATGAGTCCGTGTGGATGAGTGAGCTGCCGATAAACTCACAGCGGCCCAGGCAGTTGCTGCCGATAAATTTGCAATGGGCCCGATCAGTTTCTGCTGATAAATTTACAGTGACCCAATCAGTTGCTGCCGATAAGCTCACAGCAGCTCAATCAGTTTCTGCCGATAAACTCCTAATGGCCCAATCAGGTGCTACCGATAAACTTACAATGGCCCAATCAGGTGCTGCCGATAGACTCACAGTGGCCTAATCAGGTAATTCTGATAAGCTTGCAGTGGCCCAATCGGGTACTGTTTGGAGAAGCACTTGCATGGCCTGATTATATGCCCACACTCGCTGCCGATAGAACCAGATCTCTGATAAGACGCTTAACGATATATTTGCATGGGCCATGATTGCCGACCCACCTAGGCACTCCATAATCCTTCCTCTAAGATATACTACCAGCTCCATTACATGTCGACTTCTATACTCAGTCTAACCAAGGATGAGCAAACTCTTCACCACCATGCCGCTATGCTCAAAAATGAGCTAGAATCCTATCGCACTTGCACATCCAGAGAAGAAGTAAAATGGAAGAATATATTCAGAATGCGCTTGGTATTATAGGTCCCTTTCCATCCGCTTCTATAAACTCAGCCCAGATGTTTCCAGAGAAAATCAATGAACTATTTTGCCAGTGCCAATGGAAGAAGTCCCACACCTCCCCGCATTCACCCACTGTTGTTGAGCCTTGGTTTGATTTTCCAAGAGTCTGAAAGCTCCCCAAACATCAGTTCTGTCTCTGAAGACAATCCAAGGGTGTTGAGTAGCAACTATTATACTTCACCCAAAGATCTCCCGCCACTGGATATTCATTTACCTGGCCAAAATTGTGCGGTGCTGTTCTCTGATGTCCATTAATCTTTACTCACATCGGCAGCTTCCTGTGGAGAGTGTATGGCATCTAAAGCTCAAGATACCTCCATGTTGGTGGGAAATGTTGCAATTGATACTCCATCGGCAGCTTCCATTCCCGAACCTATGGCAGAGGTGGGCGATTCAACAATCGCTATTCCTAGAAATGGGAAGAAGCGTCGGCGTGCTTCTGGCAGTGGTGATCACAGTGGGTCCCATATTTTCATAGTGCAGATGCATTGAGAAATAAATTGTTGTCAAAGTAATTACCACAAGACTGGCAGCAAAACGAAATGCTGCCGGTGACTTTACTAAAGCAACTACTGGCACTATGTCCAAGAGACAAGATAATGGAGACGTAAGTCATTGGGTTGAAATATAAAGCCATCCCTTAGATCTATTTTTCTGGCAGGTGCCAAACGATGCTCCAAATACCCGTGGTCCAAAGGTAGCTAGGCTACAAGACAAAGTAAAGGGCAAAATGGCTAAGAACACAAGCCCACAAAAGGGAAATGGGCAAAAGGTCAGGGCTGAGGGAGAACAGGCTGAGGCAGTTTCCAGGAAGGACGGGCCTCCGCCCCAAGAAGAGAACGCCAACGAAACCAGTGAGGGAGGAAATGAGAAGGCATTGCCATGTGCGTTCACTGAGGGTTATATCTGGTTTTATACTCATCACAGGCACTGCCAGTTCAAGGGAAAGACGATGATAGCATAGTCGAAAACCTCAAAAAAGAGGTCCAGGTTCTGAAGTCCAGATTCGACATGCAAGAGAAGGTTATTGAGGAACTGAAGTCCAGATGCGAGACCCATGAGAGAGTCCTGGAGATGGTTCGGCAGGAAATTGTGCGCCTTCATGATAGTCAGAACAGCTTAAATACTACATATCATGGGGAAAGTTATGATCTGATGCCATAGCTACATCTCACAGGTCTGAGTCGGGTCTGAGTCTTTAAATATATCTGATATAGACCCCGTGGCCATTGTGAGTGTGAGCAGGTTTGTCGGTGTCAATCCTACATGCAAATTAAGGGCCGATTCGAGGGTCTTGCTCAGCAGGTCTCACACAACTTTGGGCCAATATGACACCAGTGGCAGTTTCCAAGCTCGGTCCTGTGAGTCCAAGCATGGCAGAAAATATGCATGCGAATCATGGGCCCATGCAAGACTTTCATTTGGCAGCTGTCCTGCGTGCTCTGGGCCATTGCAAGATCATTGGCAGTGACACAAGCCTTCCCCCTTCGGGCCCAGACGCATATACTGTCACATATATGATGGCTTGAAACGGGCCAATACGAGCTTGTCGACAGAGCATGCATATTGGCATCATAGGCCAATGCAAGCTGATCGGCAGAATTCATGTGTCCAGACTATGGGCCTATGCGAGGCTTTCGTCCGGCAGCTGTCATGTCCTGCTCTGGGCCATTGCAATACCATCGGCAGTGACACAAGCCTCCCCCCTTCGGGCCCAGACGTATATACTGTCACATATACGATGGCTTGAAACGGGCCAATAAGAGCTTGTCGACAGAGCATGCATATTGGCATCATAGGCCAATGCAAGCTGATCGGCAGAACTCATGTTTCCAGACCATGGGCCTACACGAGGCTTTCATCCGGCAGCTGTCCTGTCTGCTCTGGGCCATTGCAATATCATCGGCAGTGACACAAGCCTCCCCCCTTTAGGCCCAGATGTATATACTGTCACATATAAGATGGCTTGAAATGGGCCAATACGAGCTTGTTGACAGAACATACATGATGGCATCATAGGCCAATGCAAGCTGATCGGCAGAATTCATGTTTCCAGACTATGGGCCTATGCGAGGCTTTCGTCTGGCAGCTGTCCTGTCTGCTCTGGGCCATTGCAATATCATCAGCAGTGACACAAGCCTCCCTCCTTCGGGCCCAGATGTATATACTGTCACATATAAGATGGCTTGAAATGGGCCAATATGAGCTTGTTGACGAGCATGCATATTGGCATCATAGGCCAATGCAAGCTGATCGGCAGAATTCATGTTTCCAGATCAAGGGCCCATGCGAGGCTTTCATTCAGCAGCTTTTCTACTTGCTCTGGGCCATTACAACTGCATCGGCAGTAACGAAAGCCAATCCTATGGGCCCATATGTATATATTGTCAATGATATTGTAAGTTAATTCTGGGCCATTTGAGCCCATCGGCAGAGACTGTCCTTGTATCCCAGGCCCATACATTGGTATAGTGCATTGACCCTGCATGTGTTTGGTGGGCCCATACGAAGTCTACACAGTATTATTTTTATGGGCCCATACATATATATGCACTTAAATCACAGAATGGGCCCATGTGGGTTCTGCCAAGGCGCTGGTTGAATTGTCACACAGGCTCTGCCGAGTACTACGACCCAGATCTGCGTCATGGGCTCATCTTCTCAAGAATTACAAGGGTTTGGACGCAGACCAGATCCACTCCTTGAGCGACGCAGCCCTTGTACACAAGGATAAGCAGAAAGTGCTAGAACTCCTCGAAAGTTTCGCGGAGGAAAGGGCGGTTCGTTCTCGGTTTACGGGGCAGGAAAAATGGCTGCGCCTTCAAAGGAAGGAGCAATGTAGAGAACTGCTCATAGTTATGCAACATTAATTTCTGACTCACGGTTCCTTCCAGTGACTTGGACTTCTTGTGCGATGCCGCTGCTGAGTGCGAGAAGATCGCGTATGGATGCCCCACAACGCAGCTCGATTCCCTGGTATCTATAATTAGTCAGCAGATCCTTTTGATCCAGAAAGTAGGATGTAACACACAAGTGCAATGCGAAGTCAAGGATGAGGAGGAAAAGGAACTCAATGCAACTTGGTGCGCAAGTCTACACATCCAATTCATCCTATGCGCCTTGGCATGCTAAAAGTGCCAATCGAGCTGTGATTGAGTAAGAACAAGCGTGTTGTGGGACATAGAAATAGGGCCTACTTGGGTCGAGAGGGCCCGAGGAGAGTCAAGTGGAGCAGCCTGTGTGAGAAGATCACACCTTGTGGCCAAAGTCAGATTAACTGCTATGCCAATGCAGGACATAGACCTCAACAACGTTAAGAAGGTCGATTGTCCATTTTCCCAGTTCCCACCCAGACACCCAGACAAGACGCCATTAGTCGTTTCTGTTTCCCGTATAAATTAAAATTTATTAAGCATTATACAATATCAGCAAAAATTGAGAGCTTATTGAGAGCACCATTTACCATGGCTTTGCGAAGGTGCAAAGTTGGACCTATGGCACTGTGACATCACATGTTTCTGTAAAACCTGATAACTCCCTCAGTTCGCTGTAGCGGACAAGACTGATTATTACATTGACAAACCTGATAACTCTACAGTATGGATATGAGTTTATGGTATGCAGTAATGTAGCGACAAACCTACCCCTCAGTTCGCTGTAGCGGATAAGACTGAGGGGATACAAACAGTAAGGTGTGAACTACTTATGATACTAACATAATTTTACGGATTCCATGGCACAAACTTGATACGACAGACATCACAACAGTCCAAACACAATTCCAAACGATCCCAAACACAAGTCCAAAACGCGACATTTCTTCTCAACGCGACAGTTTCATCGCAAGATCTATTAACAACTGTGGCCAACACTGCATGACAACGAAGTTTAGGGTGCTACATACTGTTCTATACTAGCAGAACATGAATAGTCTGGCAACAGCCGTGCGAGCTTGCTTAGTCCCCTCGACGATGCAATCTGAAACGGTGTCCGACCTTCATCATCTCGGGCCTCCATGTCTACATTTGCACCATGCCCAAGTAGCAGGTGCACGATATCAGCCACAGGTACCTCAATAGATAATGCCAGGTGTAAAGGTGTCGAGTGGCTTCTATTGTATGCGTTGACATCTGCCCCGTGCTGCATTAGTAGCCGCACAGTATCAGTATCCCACCAGCCTGAGGACGACCCAGACGCCAGGTGTAACGGCGTCTCATGGTTCCCATCCCGTGTGGTTACATCCGCCCCATACTCGATTAATAGCATCACAACACCGGCATTATTCCTAGATAACACCAGATGCAAAGGTGTTGAGTAGCTCTGATCCCGTGTGTGGACATCTGCCCTGTGCCCAGCTAATAGTCGTACAGTTTCAGCATTCCCTATGGATGACACCAGATGCGATGGCGTTGAGTGGCCCTGATCCCGTGCGTTGACTCCTGTGTCATTCTCAATTAATAGCCGCACAGTTTCTGGTGAATTGAGGTATTTTGTCTCGCTTGTTTCTTCTCACAACAGCCTTTATTTCTCTTGCGTTTGTGTTTGGGTCTTGTCATGTGCATGTTACTATACTGTCTTGTGTGTGTGTGTGTACTACTTACCGATTCAAGTGCTTCGGTCTTCGGCTTCAGGCGTTTCGGTTGCTCTAGCTTCGGGTTTCCTACTGTAGCAAGATGACACTGCATATGCATCATTTATTCTCGGTTTACTTTACATGGTAGTTACTTGTACTAGTAGTATAAAAGGGTGCTCAAAAGGAGCCCCTAATAACAACGAAGTCGTTTCCATCCCATCGCGTGAACCCCGGCTTCTAGCTCGGACCTCACGTGCACTCGGAAAAACCACCCCGGTTCACGTCTTAATAAAGTCGCGCAGGCCATAACCTCTCCAGTTTCAGCATTCCCTTTGGATGGCGCCAGATGCAAAGGCATCGAGTGGTTCCCATCCTGTGCATTAACATCCGCCCCATGCTGAATCAAGAGCTGCAAGACCTCCTCATCCAACAACGACATTGAGTGCCAGTTGTCCTGTCCCCTTCATCAATCTAGTGCTGCATCGGGTGTATCACAGCTTTTGCACTTACCAAAGACATTGTTAAATGCAAAGGCAATTTGTTATCCCAATCTGGACATTGACATCCGCCCCATGCTCGACCATAACCGCACGATGACAACCCTCCCCCAGTACAATGCCAGATGCAACGGCGTCGAGTGGTTCCCATCATGTGCATTGACATCTGCCCCGTGCTGGATTAATAGCTGCACAGCTTCATCTTCCCCTTTTTATGAGGCCAGATGCAAAGGTGTCGAATGGTTCCGATCCTGTGCATTGACATTTGCCCCATGCTGGACCAATAGCTGCACGACCCTGTAGTTTGACGATGCTTTCCAGTAGTTTATATCCTGTCCCCTCCATCGACTCAGTGCTGCATCAATGATATCAATACTTCTGCACTCACTGGAGACAATGTTAGATGCAAGGGCGTCTTCTGGCCCATCATATGCGTTGACATCCGCAGAGAACGTTGGTGTCGCAGCTGAGGTACCGCCAATTTTCACCGCTTTCCCCTGGAAGGAGATCCGAAAGTTAAGTGCCTGCACTGAGACGTCTGGGATTGCCTGTTAATAAGGCAGCCACCTATCAGGTTTAGAACTCTATCAAAAATGGTGGAACCCATATGCGTCCGGAGGGATTGAAGAGCCCCTCGTAGGTGCCATTTGGTAGCGATGCTAAGTAATTGGTTACTACTACATCTTGCCATTTCGGGCGTTGGAACTGAAAGGACTGTCAGACGGGTGAGGATGCAGGGGATAAAATGACGCGCACATAGTTGCTAAACCCGCCTCCTAAAAAGCCAGCAGCGATTTCTGGAATATGGGCCGTGCCACCGACTGCGGTCACATTGTGTCCCACCAGCAGAGAATCCATTATGTTCATAGGAGGAACAGAAACGTGATCTAGACTTACAAGGGACAACTCGCAGAGAAGAGGGGGATAAATTTGGTCTGGTTTGTGCCGTCATTCGTGAAGCAGGTCTGTGTCGCAGGGTCTGGGTTGCGATCCCCAACGCCGCCATCACCCAAACTGAACAACAACAAGACACCACGTGTCCCTATTCATCGACTTCAGGATATCATGAGAGGAAGAGAAAAGAAGGAAGAGAACCAAGTTGAGTAAACCCTCTGCACACATGGTGTGCGTAGTCCAGTGGGACTATATATGTAAACGAAGGTGAGTCGACAAGACGGACAGACCAATGAAGTATATCCTCACCAGTTTGCTCGTCATCAGCGTAACTGGTAGAGATAACTTGTGGGACAGGAAACTCCTTTCTTTCATACCACCATCATGCCCCCAAAACCCAATCCCCCCCCCACCTATTACCATCCAGCAAATCACTGGTGTACTATCCTCTGCTGCTTCTGGAATCGAGAGTATCCTCTCTAGATCACCAGGCAAAATGGTGGATGTGCAACAAGCTCTGAACTCCTTCCACTCCCATCCCACCATCATTAACTCATGGAGAGTGTCCCCCCCTCTGCCCCTTCTACCACCCTCCCCTCCCACATACTCAAAGATGTCAGAGACATCAAGACTTCATTATTAGCGCTCCAGAAAGCGATCTCAGCTGGACCAAAGTCCAGCAAACCCCCTGCAGACCCCAAAAATCCCAGGAGCAGAACCACGGAGACCTCAGGGCAGGTCACCAGTCAAACCATCTCCTCATTTGCTAAAGTTGCCGCACTCCCACCACACTAGGGCATGGTGGTCAACCTTTCCAATGTTGATAAGTGACCTGTGCACACTTAGCGGCTCAAAGGACTTATGCAGATAACGGACTGCTTTAGATTAGATATATAGAACATGTAGATTAGATTATGATCTTTACAATCTCGGACTACTATCTTATCTATGACATCATGTGTATAGAACAATCACAAAGGCCTTGTTATTGTAGTACACGTTAGGACTATCTATTGTGATATCCTTATTATGATGTATCCTTGTTCTTTACTTTCTATTGTACTTATTGTTTAAGTACACTCCTTTTGTTCCAACTCCATATTGTTATGGGTCTTATTGTACTCTACATATTGTATAACGCTCTCCCTTGTATCCTATTGTAGTACAAGGTTTATTGTTTCCAAGTGTATAAGTAGAGTACCATGTATGCCCTGATACCACAGTTCTCACTCTGTGATATCAGGTTAGTTTCCCTTCTCTCTAATATGAGACAGTTCTCACTCTGTGATATCAGACGTCCCCATTAGCTCTCACTTGCAAGATCCTCTGCTACCCTGCGTTGCTTTATTCTCACCACAGTCTCTCTTGTCACTGTGAGTATAAACTTCTTTCCCTGTGCTGTTCATCATCCAACTCTGTCTGGGACAGGGTAAGGCCCTCAACAGCCGAGCTCTGTGAAGGCATCAACAGCGCTTTGTCACTGGCCCTCAATGATCAGGTCCGCATATCCGCCACGAGGTGGACAGCAAGGGACAATCTGATCCTTACTGGCAGTCCGAACACCACGGCGCAAAACCTCCAATTGGCCACTCCCACGATCCGTCAGCACCTTGCCGAGAGTTATCCTAACTCCCAGGAACTTCCCACCCCTATCAGCATCAGACCTAATGTCAAATGGTCTAAAATTCTCATCAACAGCGTCCCCACTGGAGTTTCTGGTTTCAAACCTGCCAAGTCCCCAGATGAGTGCCATGCTGCACTTGTCGCGGACAACCCTGCCTATGCCGCATTACACATTACACAGAGGCCCAGCTGGGTCCGAAACCCCACCTCATACGCTGATAATTCTGTCTCATCCCTCGTGGTAGCTTTCAAGGACCCGGATGGATCCCAAGCACGTGGCCTGCTTGCAGGCAAAGTGCTCTTTATCTTTGGCTCATGTGCCACTCTAAGGAAGTGGAAGCAGCGCCCATCCCCGCCTAGACCCACTCAAGCCGCTATCCCCCGTCGCATCACCCCAATCCTCCCCAGCTCTCACACCTACTGAATTAGTCCCTTCCTCTTCCTTCACACTCGACGTAGCTGACACAACTCCCTTTATCCCCGCCCCAGCTCTGAACCTCGCCGGACCAGTCACCAGGTCCAATCAAGATATGAAGGGAAAGGAGGACAATGCCGGAAGATCTCTGACTAAGACAACTTGACCTGCCACCAAGAAGAGGTAGTCAGCACCACGCACTTTTGGGCCCATGCCCCCCCCAATTCCAACACTTGATGATTGTTTGCTGCCCCCATCCGGGGGTGGAGGAGCACTAAGATGTATGGTTATTAGGCTTCTGACAGTTTCAAGAGTCTGTACATGTCATTATATAGAAAGTGAAGTGCTACATAGGGTACTCTACCCTCAGGTGCACAATAATGGATTTAAAAAAAAAAAAAAAAAACTTGTGGGACATCATGCTGTGCCAGGACGAAGTCAAGCCACTAACATATAACTAGTATCAGGACACAGCCTCGGGTGGGGGATCAGCACTTACATCCGCATAAGGTTCGTTCGTATTTTCTGGCGTTTTCACATCTGGGATAAATGGCAGCCTTCCACCTGTCAAATAGAACATTCCAGGAGTTGGGAATGAGACGCCAAGACCAAACTGCACGTCTAAACCGGCCTCAACTCCAGCCTCAGACAAGGTCTGATTATTCAGACCACCTTTGGACCAATTAGCCGGTCTCCAAGAGAGGGGGCGAAGAGGTAGTGTAACACACCATTGATGAGCATAACATCAAAAGATGAACCGACCGCTGCTGGGACTTGATCTGCGTAGAACTCCTGCAAATCAACAAAGTTGGTGAACTCCTCCAAATAGCCCGTGATCCCAATCGCGTTCCTATCTGTCGCCTGAGGGACATAATCGACTGCATTGTAGAGCTGCTTGAGACACGAAACTGTAATCGTCTTGTCGCATTTCTTGTCGACGGTCACTCCCGATACAGGCACGAAGATTGTTTCATTTGAGGGGAGGGAAGAAGGGTCCATTTCAGGATCTGGAGAGAAGAAGAAAGGGGTGCCCTGACGCTTGGCCCAATTGAATGCCGTCGTCGGCTGGATGAGCTCAATGTGTTACGCTCACACGGGCGATCGTGCGACGTGCTACTAAGTCAAGTTCGGTAGAAGTCGATAGTCCGGTTAAAGACTAAGTTTGGTGATACTACTTGGAGCAGGGCTCAACAAGAGTGAGAGGAAGTGACTCGAAGGTCCTTCTGAATAACAGAGGCGAGGCAAAAGACGAAGGCCCGCACGTTCAACTAAAGGTATCCTCAGAAAGGAATCCCCTTAGAGTCTGTGAGACTGAAGTATAGTGTGATTCAAGAAGAAGTCGAGTCTACTGTACAAGCTAAGTAGAGAGCGACTTATATACTAGTACAGCACCAAAGAGTCACAAACAGATGGTGCGATCCTAGGATCCGGGTCCTAGGAATGAGTCATCGTACAATAACATGTGATACTAGGAAGAGAACGCCATAGAAGGCCATAGAACAAGTCATCAGTCAGCAATGAGTCATAGTAGTAATCGAAATGAGGTAAGTCCGGCACTTGCACGTATGTGGAAGGAAGTGAGTCAGAAGGAATATGTAAGTAACGAAAAGTGTCCAGAATTGTAACACAATGTGTCTGTCAAGGTGTGCAGGAAGGCTATACTCTGTCGTGCGCACGAGGACATCGCCGTCCTGAGTGTGCTTCCACACGTGGAACTCCTAGAACAAGCATTGAGTCAGGCTTTGTCGCGAACAAGGCATGGTAACTAACCATTCCGAGCATCTTCTTCACCTGCGCAACAGGCAGACGCACGGTGACCCAATCTCCTGCAGGCGACTTGTAACATGCTTTCTTCTGAATCCCATGAGTTTCTAGCCACTCGTAGACAGCGTCGACACTGCTTGCATGTGGTGCCACAAGCTCCTCGACGTCCTCCTTCAACAGGTATTCTCCATGTTGGAACAACATAAGTACGTAAGGCTCTTATCTATAGTAGTTACGACATTACGGTAGTATGATTGCCTAACAAGGCAATTAGGATGCACACCATAGTGGGCGTATCACGTCTCATGACCATGTGGAGTTTACGCACTCCGTATATGGTGTCTTCTATCAGGCGTGTGTGAAAACTAGTGTTGCCACGGCTCGGCTCAAAATGGCTGAGCCAGCCGAGCCGAGCCATCTTGAGCTGAGCTGAGCCAAGAATCGGCTCGTGACCAAAACGGGCTCAGCTTGGCTCACGAGCTGGCTCAGCCAGGCTGAGCCATGGCTCAATTAGGCCATGACCCGATTAGGCAGGCGGCTCAGCCATGGCTGGCAGCGGCCAGCCCAGGCTGGCTCTGGCTGGCTGGCAGCTCAGCGCGTGAGTCATGAGTCATGACTTCAAGGCTCGTTCCTGGCTCAGGCTGGCTGAGCCAGGAACGAGTTCACTAAGCCTCACTCTGCGACGAGTCTGCGTCTCCCTGGCCGTCACCCTCTCCTGTGTCATCACTGCAATCTCTCGCTTGCTCTTGCGCCGCCGCCTGCCCTAATCGTTGCCCCAGCCATCTCGCTGTCTGCCCCTGCCACCTGCTGTCTGCCCTTGCCGTTCGGTGTTCGCTTGCCCTTGCTAGCACGCTTTCCCTCTCCCTCTCCCTCTCCCTCTCACCTACCTTTGCCCCTACGTTCTCTGCTCCACAGCCCGCTCTCTGTCCCCGCGGCTGTCTCATCGCCTCGCTCTCTGCCTCTGACGTCCGGATGCTTACTCCTGCTGTGCCGACTCCTTCTACCCTCACCCTCACCTCCTCGTCCTGTCCCCACTGGCGCCCCCTCTCCTTCTCCCTCTCTGCCCTTGGCCTCCAGGTTCTCTAGTCTACGTCCACCCACCCTTTGCCCCCGCGTCCATCTCGCCACCTGTCCTCGCCACCTCGCCGTCTGCTGTCGGTGTCTTCCCCCGTTCTGCGTCCCACCCTGCCCACGCTCTGCGCCACCACCTCGCTCTTTGCCCCGGCCGTCATCCGCTGCCCTTGCCACGCCGCCCTCCGCCCCTGTTGGCACTCCGTCCCCGTCCCCATCCCCGTCCCCGTCCCCGTCCCCGTCCCCGTCCCTGTCCCTGTCCCTGTCCCCATCCCTGTCCCCGTCCCCATCCCTGTCCCTGTCCCCATCCCTGTCCCTGTCCCCATCCCTGTCCCTGTCCCTGTCCCTGTCCCCGTCCCCGTCCCCGTCCCCTCTCTCTCCCTCTCCCTTGCTACCTTGCACCAAGGACCCCCCTCTCCTTCACGCCCTTGGACCCCGTACCCCGCTCTCCGCCTGTAGTACCTAGCACTTTCCTGTAATATTTAATATGCGTAATACAATATATTTTTAATAACATACCGAAAATGAGGAATGCAAAAGAAAAAAAAACTAAGGCCGAGCAGTGAGTGCAAATGGGGTTGTCGATTTAACAAAACTGTCTGTATTGCTCTAGGTTACATACAAGAGGTCTAATACTATCTATCTACACACAAACGAGGTTGTCGCAGTGGCCATAGACTTAGGGCCGGGGTGGTGTCGTCGTCGGCGGCGTTGGCATCTTCGTGTTGAGGGCCTGGGGTCAGTGGCATCGCCGTTGTCGCCTTGGGGGCTTGGGTGGGGTCGTCGGCGCCTTCACGTTGAAGGCTTGAGGTCGGTGGGGTCGTCGTCGTCGTGTTGAGGCCCCAACGCCACCGTCTTGGGAGTTTGGATGCTGGAGTTGTCGTCGCCTTGAGGACCCAGGGTGGTGTTGCCACTGTCTTCGCCTTGAGGACCCAGGGTGGCGTCGCCGTGGTCTTCGCCTTGAGGGCCCGGGTGGCGTCGTCGTTGTTTTCGCCTTGAGGGCCCGAGGTCGGAGGGGTCGTTGTCGTCACCTTGAGGCCCCAGAGGTGGTGGTGTCGTCGTCATCGCTGCCTTGAGGGTTTGGGTGGCGTCGTTGTTGCATGAGGAGGTGGGTGCAGCAGGTGGCGATGGGAAGAGGGGGCGAGAGAGGGAAAGCGCCACTCACGAAATCTTGCAGCCACCGCGTATCCCACACATTCCCGCGCTCTCATCTCAGTCTCCTACGGCTTCATCTCACCCGATCTCTGGTCGATCTTGGCTGATCTGCTTCATCTACTGCTTAACTTCTTTTTGCTTTACTCTCTGCTTCATCTACTATGGCTGGATCTAGGAAAAGGGCTCTTTCAACTCCAAAAAGGACTCCAAAAAAGCCAAAAACCAAGAAAAGTCAGGGCAAACAGAGGGAGCTTCCTGGTGGGGCTCTGGAGATGTCTTTTCAGCTTGATGGTATGTGCTCTCTGCTCAAGTGGTGTCTATGGACTTATATTGTGGCTAGTTTCATCCACAACTGCTCAGGCATCAAGTGCTAGACACCATGTGCACTTTGATGTGGACTCCACCTCTGAGGCTCCAAATGCCTCCCCTGGACCCTCACAGCAGGGAGAGGATCCCTTTGTAGCTCCTACACCTGCTCAGCCTTCCAACCAAGTGAGTATTTATTTTATTGTATTTTTAATATATTTTTAACAAATTTAATATAGGGAGGCTTTAGCTCACCTCACCCTGAGACTTTTGACCTTGGAAATGTGTCAGATGGCTCTCAGGAGGGTGACGCTGAACCCATTGCCCAGTTGGCACCCAACCCTGGGCCCTCAACTCCAACTCGTCACCCAAGAAGGGCTCAAAAAGCTGGTTCTAGGCTAGCTAGCTCAGGTGATGACACCTTGAGGTTCTTTCGGGTTGTTGAAGGGAAGAAACAGTGCAAATTCTGCTTGTAAGTTTTATTTTATTTTTATTTTTATTTTTTATTTTATTTTTATTTTTATTTTTATATTTCTGATAAATTTTATAGGGTACTTCATCAAGATGATGGAGTTAGAGTACACTCTTATCACGCCACTACTGCAACAGGTCCTTTGCGATCTCATCTGCTCAAGCACCATGCAGAGGAGTGGGTTAAAGAGTGTCAAAGGCTCAAAATTGTCTTGAGAGGTAAAGAGGGGGAGGAAGCCCTTGCAAGAGTTACTGGCCATTCTGTGGAGCATCAAGCTGTGGCACGCACCCCCTTCACTCAGGACAACTTTTTAGATGCTCTTGTGCAATTTATTGTTGCCACTGATCAGGTCTTTTTTCTTTTTTCTTTTTTTTTTCCCTTGTTTAATTTTTTTTAGGCTATAAGAATTGTAGAAAGAGAGGAATTTCGCCGCCTCTGTCTTCTGCTCCGCCCTGAGCTGCGTGATGTGGATATTCCTCATAGGACTACCATGCATAAGCGCATCTTAGATAATTTTGCAGAGGCACTTCACAATATGTCTCAGCATATTCAGGTAATTTTAATTTATATATTATTTCTTGAGGGCTAACTTTTTTTTTTTTTTTAGAAAAATAGCCTGGGCAAAATCTCTTATACCACAGATATGTGGTCTGACCCTGACCTTAAGCCATACATGGCTGTTACTGCTCACTGGCTGGAGCTGGTTCAGACTCAGGGTGGCCAGAAGAAACTAACCCTTAGAGCTGAACTTATTGGATTTATCCATTTTCCTGGGACCCACACTGGGGAGAGGTTAGCTAAGGTCTTTTATTTTATCCTTACTAGGATGGGGCTTGAAAAAGGGGTAATGTCTACTTTTATCTTTTCAGAATTTAGCTAACTTTTTTTTTTTAGGTTGGCTGGGTAACAACAGATAATGCATCCAACAATGTCACTATGATGGATGCATTAGAAACCCAGTTAAAGAGAGAACACCCCAATCATCATTTTTCTTCAAGGCAGTGTCACATTAGGTAAGTGTTTAACTATTTAAGTATTATTTTTTTTGGCTAACTCTTCTTAGGTGCTTTGCCCATATTGTGAATCTCACATGCAAGGAGATGCTTGATGAAGCAACTCAATCTGGTTTTACCCAAGTCAAAAAGCTTCAGACTGTCATTGTTTATGTATTTTTTATTTTTTATTTTTATTTTTTATAAGCTTATATTGTAATAGATCCGCAATTCCTCAGTAAGGCGTGATATATTCTCTAAAACTTTACAGGAGTTAGAGTTACCCCCCTTACAATTAATTCGTGATGTGGAGACAAGATGGTCATCTGTCTATTTGATGATCAAGAGGGCATTTGTCTTAAAAGAGGTATGTTTTAAAGAATTTAATAAATTCTCATGCTAAATTTAATTTAGGCAATTGATAAGTTTCTTGAGGAAAATGGAGGGCCAGATTCATTAGATAAGGGTGATTGGGATGCCCTTGGCTTACTTAAGAGAATTCTTGAGGTATATATATTTTTTCCCTTTCTAATTATATATTAATTTCTTTATCAGATTCCCTTCTGGTATCAGCAAGCACTCTCCTATGAGAAGACGCCAACACTTTGTGACACAGTTGCTGCATTTGAGGGCTTTATAAAGTCTCTGGATGACTTGAAGACTGTCTTAGAGGTTGAAGAACCAGGGGCTGTGTCCATCATTGAAAGAGGCCATCAGAAGATAGATGACTACTTTAATCATGCTTTTGAGACCCCAGTATACATGCTTTCAATAGGTGAGTGGCTGTTTTAATAAGCTGCATAATTTTCTCATGCCATGTGAACAGTTATTAACCCTGTGTTAAAGCTTGAGTGGGTCAAGAGGAATTACCCATCACATGTGACAGACAGAGTGATGAATTACCTCTTCCAAGCAGTAAGTGCCTTTAATTTTATCAAGCCACTTTAAAACTAAAATCTTGAGTAGCTTAGGCCTTTATACAGTCCACCTAGTGCCCCTACTAGATCAGCCGCACCCACTCCACCCCCTGAATCATCTGGTAGTATGCAGGCTGCTTTGGCAAGACTTGGTGTTGGCCCAATGCCTGCCTATAGATCACAGGCTGATACCTTAGAGGGTGAAGTTGATGACTATCTAGCAGCCCCAACCAAAAGTGCCAACATTATTCAGTTCTGGGAGGTGTGTAAGAATGGACCATTTTATTGAGGAGTACTAACAGTAGTTATAATGGCAGGAACACCAGAAGAAGTGGCCAACACTCTTTCAGCTTGCTATCAACATAATTCCCATTCAAGCAACTTCAGTTCCATGTGAGCGTGTCTTCTCAGCAAGCAAGGAGACAACTAGAGCCAGAAGGAACCGCCTCAAGCCAAACATCATGGAGGCCACACAAATACTCAAGTTCCAGGCAAAACATAGTGAAATGAACTCAATTTCACTGAAGGGCTAAAGGAACAGGATGAAGTGGAAGAGCTGGAGGCAGCAGACATACCAGTTGAGGACTTGAGGAATTATCTCAAGGACTTAAATGTACAGGATGAGTAGTGCAAAAAAAAATCTATTTGGAAAAGGCTATATACATGTATTTGTACCTAGGAATATATAAAGGGCTTCTGTGACTCACTTAGAATGGCCAGAGAGGGGGGGGGGAAGGCAAAGAGAAAGGGGGAGAAAGGTGTCCAAGGAGGCGCAGCAGCAAGGCCAGCTGGTCAGGAGAGGCAGGGGGTGGGGGACCAGGGGCATCCGAGGAGGTGCCGAGGCGACGCGAGGCCAGACGGCCCGATCGAGGGGGAGGGAGGGCCCCAGGAGGGTCCCGAGGCGGTCCGAGAAGGTGCAGGGGCGGCGGTGAGGCCAGACGGCCTGAGCGAGGGGGAGGGAGGGCCCCAGGATGGTCCCAGGCGGTCCGAGAAGGCGCAGGGGCGGCGGCGAGGCCAGACGGCCCGAGAGAGGGAGAGGGAGGGCCCCAGGAGGGCTCCAGGGGGTCCAAAGAGGCGCAGCGATGGTGGCGAGGCCAGATGGCCCGAGCGAGGGTGAGGGAGGGGGCCGAGGGGGCCCTAGGGTAGTCCGAGGGGGCGCCGTGGCAGTGGCAGGGCCAGATGGCCCGGGCGAGAGAAAGGAAGGGATCCAAGGGGATCCTGGGGTGGTCCGAGGGGCGCCGTGGCAGTGGCAAGGCCAGGCGGCCCAAGTGAGGGATAGGGAGGGGTCCGAGGGGGCACAACGGCGAGGGAGAGGGAGAGGGAGAGGTCTGAGGGGGGTCCAAGGGGGCGCGACGGCGAGGGAGAGGGAGGGGAGGAGGAGGGAGGAGGAGGAGGAGGGGTCCGAGGCGGTCCTGGGGCGGTCCGAGGAGGCGCGGCGGCAGTGACGAGGGCCAGATAGCCCAGGAGAGGGAGAGGGAAGGGCCCGAGAGGGTCCTGGGGTGGTCCGAGGGTGGTCCGAGGGGGCGCGACGGCAAGGGAGAGGGAGGAGAGGGGGAGGGGGAGGGGGAGGGGTCCGAGGGGGTTCTGGGGCGGTCCGAGGAGGCGCGGCAGCAGTGGGGAGGGCCAGACAGCCCGGGCAAGGGAGAGGGAAGGGCCCGAGAGGGTCCTGGGGTGGTCCGAGGGTGGTTCAAGGGGGTGCGACGGCGAGGGAGAGGAAGGAGAGGGGGAGGGGTCCGAGAGGGGTTCTGGGGCGGTCCGAGGAGGCGCGGCGGCAGTGGGGAGGGCCAGACAGCCCGGGCGAGGGAGAGGGAAGGGCCCAAGAGGGTCCTGGGGTGGTCCGAGGGTGGTCCGAGGGGGGCGCGATGGCGAGGGAGAGGAAGGAGAGGGGGAGGAGGAGGGGGAGGGGTCTGAGAGGGGTTCTGGGGTGGTCCGAGGAGGCGCGGCGGCAGTGGGGAGGGCCAGACAGCCCGGGTGAGGGAAAGGGAAGGGCACAGAGGGTCCTGGGGTGGTCCGAGGGGGGTCCGAGGGGGCACGACAGCGAGGGAGAGGGAGAGGGCAGTGACAGGGTGCCGAGAGGGTACAGGGGCGGCGGGATGGTGCATGGGCGAGGGAGGTGGGGGATCCGAGCTGGGTCCGAGGGGTCCAGATGGCGCGGGCAAGGAAGTGGCGGGGTCTGAGCGGGGTCTGAGGGGCCCAGATAGCACGCGTGACGAGGGAGAGGGAGAGAAGTGGGTCCAAGGCACCAAGAGGGAGAGGAGGTGTTCAAGGGGGGTCCGAGAGGGCGGGTGCAAGGGAGAAGATGAGAGGTGAGAGGTCCGGGGCTGACATGACACGCATGAAGGAGATGGGGGGAGGCAAGGCAGCAAGGCGGCAAGGCGGCGAGCGAGCGAGTCCGTAGGGGGTCCGTGGGGCCGACACAGTGCACACAAGGGAGAGTGGGGGGGTCCGAGGCGGCAAGACAACGAGGGTGAAAGGGTCCCGAGTGGCCGAGGGGCTTGGTTGGTGGTGGGATAGCGAGCGGTGCCAAGAGGGGGAGGGGGAGGGCAGCAGCAAGGGCACCAAGCAGCGGCAGCGGCAGGCAGCGCACAGACAGCAAGCAGTCAGCGGGTGGATGACGCGGACGACGCGCAGACGACGTGCAGACAGCAGACCACTGTGGGCAGACGGCAACGCAGTCGCAACTCTACTAGTGAGGGGGATGCGGCGAGGTAGAGAGCCGAGGACGATGGAAGCAGGCCGAGGTCCGAGGACACGCGAGAGCGTGAGGGAATGCTCAGACTAGATCTTAGACTCAGGCAGAGATACTTGAAGCTTGAAGCTTGAAGGTCTTGAAGTCTTTGAAGCCAGACAAGCTAGACTGCCAGTGCAACTACATTTCACTAGACTAAGTTACAATGATTTCTATTTGCTTGAGTCCCGACTCTCAGTAGACCCACTGACTCAGCCCGGAATCAGCCCTGGATACCATATATGGCTGACTTTCCTTATTCGTCTTACAGTCAGCTCGAGCCAGCTGAGCTTGGCTCGAGCTGGCTTATTTGGGAGTGGCTTGGCTCGGCCTGTCCCGTTTTGGTCGAGCCATGCCTAGCTGAGCCGAGCCAAGCTGAGCCAAGCTGTGGCAACACTAGTGAAAACGCGATATTGTGGACGCCTTTACTCATCACTTTATGTGTTTTGGACATGGTGGGACCATAGGGTATATAAATCCCCCTGTAGGAAGACTGTGAATACATCATCTCACTCACCACTACTTGCATATCCACTCTACTCTCTAAGACTACTCTTCTCCCTTATACAAGGTGAGAACCATTCCTGTATGCTGCGCTTTATGCTGCGCAACAGGTTATGGGCCCTGCTACGGGGTTGTACTGTCGTAATGTTCTCACAGAGAACACGACGGTTGCCGCTGTGTCCTCTGTGAGGACGCACTTTGCGTGACCGACCGACATAATCTTCCACTTGAAAAGGTGGTTTATTATGTGCTGTAGTCACACACAATGCAAAGAGGTACCCTGGTTATTAGCAACCCAGTATTGTACTCTTGAGGAGTACACAGACTTGGCTAATCGTTTGACCATGAACAACATCAGAACAGTCTCCAATACGTTGGATGCACTAATACTGGGTTTTCTTTTCATTCAATATTGTGTAATATCAATATTGATATAAGTAAAAGTTTACAGATATGTCCTCTCAATTGACGTCGCTCGTCCCTGTCTTTGATGGCTCCAACTGGAGCACATTGTAACACTACTACAGGAGCGTTAAGTACGACTTGTACTTCGGGGTTCGTTGGGTAACGATTTGAGGAGAAATTGCAATAAGCAATTTAGAGAGAGGATGTACAAGAACTACTAGACTCCCGGTGTCTAGTAGCTATAGAGGGAAGGAGGCTCAAGCGCTACAAGGGCGAGCTAAGTTCAGATGACTCAAGCGCAATCAAGGGCGAGTCGAAGCAAGAAGTCCTGGGTTCACGAGACAAGAGTGTAGTATTACACAAGAAGTCAAGTCTGCAGTACAAGCCAGACTGACTACGACCTATATACTAGTACAAGCCCAAAGAGACAACAACAGGGCCACATAGCTAGGTAAACAGATGGCGCCATAAGGAACATATGGGCGTGAAGGGTATCGTATAATATCAGAGATAGGACAAGGGTCTGGGTCAACTATCAGTGATGTGTCTGTGGACGTGGTGGTCAGAGGACCAGGCAGCAGTCATATCATGACATATAGTAAGGGTCAGCAGTCATCGTATCGTAAAGGCATAAGGCCTCATCAGTCAAAGGGCAGGTCACAAGGGACGTCAGGTGTGAAAGGAAGTCAGAGATAATGAAGCGAAGCTGTCCATGAAGGCAGACATGTGAGGGGTCTGGGTGCAGGGTGATGTCGAGGGGAAAGATAGTAAAGATAACAGAGACAAAGCTGTCCATGACGTACATGGCGTGCGGGAGTCGAGACAAGTCGCATGACACAGGGGAAAGAGTCGCAAAGATAGGAATCCATGCATCCCTTCTTGAACCCGTACCACCACCATCTCTTTTGACTTGGCTGTGGTTTTTCGCAATTCTCACCCTCATCGTTGGAGATAACGACTGGATTACCTCTCGACCTCCACACACCTCACACCCTCTCCTCACCACTCTATGGAGCAAGACAAGCATACCCTTTCTCCCCCCCTCGATGACCCGGGGACGTACACCCTTGCGGTCGATCCTCAACCTCTAACCAACCTAAGCCCCTCCATGAGCCCGACGGACATGAGACGTTTAGCTCACATCAAGACCTTTACTGAACCCCCACCATCCCAACCGTACCACGCCATCATGGATGCTGGCTACGACCCAAACTCCCAGGGTACTGGGCTTAGGGGAGCACCGACACCCGAACACCCCTCCCAACAGCAAGATGCTCCAGAAGTTGTCCCATACGGATGGCTCCTGGGGTCCACACCGTTTCTGTCGTCTGCTAACCCTGAACTTGCAGGGAGGTCCCAGGATGGGCAGGCGGCTCTCCCAGGCATCGAGGTCTTGGACCCCCTACCGCCATTGAGCCTGGAATTGATCGTCTCTACGATCGTCTACATGCAGCCTTCTATCCAAGAACTCCAGGCTCCACAGGCACAACGTGCAGGCCTGTCAGAGAACACAAGACGTTTCATCAGGGAAGCGATGGCTAACCTGAGGGCAATTAGACGGGTGAAGGTCCCTAATTGTCTCCCTGAAACCACTAGAAGAATCATACGGAATGCAGTGGCAGAATCGCGCATGGCCTTGGACATGCCGCCTGCCCCTGAGGTAATATTTGTCCGGTCATCAACTGAACCCTGTGACGTAGTCATACCCCCCTCGAGGCCTGACTCTGTGGCCTCGGTCTGGACCCACGTCACACACGAATCATTGGACTCTGACGCGAACGAGGAATTCCGCACCTCATTCCCAGAGATCCACATTAAGGATTTTGTCGAGAGTATCACTGACGCTTTACGCGCACCGGTGTTGACAGAAATGGCAATCCTTCCGGAGAACCGCCGCTGAGTCGAGACCGACAATGGAGAGGTAGAAGATCTAGAGAAAATCAAGGTTGAACTCATGGTAGAACTAGGTCGTGATGTTTCAGAATTGCAGACCGGCTACGCGCAGTTTCACCTCAAATCACCAATTTTACTTCATTGAGACACCACCCTCCTGACTACGGTTGAGGAGCTGTCAGCAGCGGCAGGACTTGTCATTGCTGCCATCGATAGCGGAGTAGAGGACAACCGAGGGGAACTGGAACAAGCGGGGCTCACGCCGTCGTCTTGGTTCAGGCTCACCACGGCCCTTTTGGGCACGATCCTTCAGGGCGCACTCCGCTCAGGAGGATGAAAGATCCAGGGTAGGGTGGCCTTGGAAGCAGACGACGCTACTGACGAGTGGCATGTGGCTGAGGGACTAGCGCTCCTGGTTACCCAAGGGGGCCAGATTGCTGCACAAGCCCAACAGCTCATGAACTTCTTCGCTCATTATGCTACTAACGACGAGCCCCCTCTGGAGGACTTCTACAACTCTATTCTTAGGATAGGACAGAATCACCTTGAAAAGGTGGTCCGAGTCAAAGCGGCTGCCACGTACCAAACTACGGTGGCGGACGTGGAGGCGTTAACAGATATGGTTTTGCAAGACATGGCTAAGCAAATTTACTCCAACCTGGTCAATGACCCTGAAGCATGAGCCAAGGCAAACAAGCACACCCTGGATTGGCTTTTCGATGAAGCTCACTTACAACTTGATGGTTTCATGCGCGAATGGCGTGAAGTATACCGTCACTCACTAATCCAAGCCTTAAAAGACGAGGAAGGGGATAGAGAGGAAACTCCCCCATGCCTTGATCCTCTCATCAACGAAAATTTAGGTTATATCAAGCTGTACGCATACAAAACAGTCCAAGCCTATCGCGAATCAGTTGCACGTGACATTACGGATCCATTGTTAGATGGGGACGAAATATCGCGCACGCGCGAACGCATCCGGCTCGATCATGCCACGGAAATTGAAGAAGCACGCCAACAAACCCGGGCTCAGATCTCCTCAGAGAAAAAGGCCTGGGCGGTCGCGTTCCAGGACTCCAACAAACTCGAGTTCCTCCGTAAAGCGGCTGAGGAGATGGGGGTACACCCTTGTCTCCAAGGACGACACGGAGGAACGTGAAGGTCGCACAACTAAACGACGGGCCATCCCTACTGGCAAGTGTTCCTGATCGGGTTCACGAGCCGAACAGGTGGTTGCCGATCCAGTCATGCCAACCATGGGGCCAAGGGAGCTGGGCAATTCCCAGACTCCTAAGGCGCGCAAGAACAAAGCAAAGTCGAAGGGGAAGAAAACTGGGGTTCTGGGCCTAAGGGCTCGGGCGGACAGTGTCTCTGCGAGTGATCATAGCGAGATGGAGACGGACGTGTCGCCTCATCCCCTCATATTTGACTTACTTCCCTCCCCTCCTCTTTTCCGGGGAACGCCCCCACATATACTAACGTCGGAAAGATCTCAGTCCCGTGCGACGTTTGACCCTCACAAGAGGCCGACACACCCGTTCGTAACCCTCGCTTTGCCTCCCGATTTATGTCGGAGCCGGCAACAGATGTTTCCGTCCATGCTGGGGAAGTCGCGAGCAATGTCCCTGAGCCGGCCTACGGTTCAGGGGTAGCTGCCTCGATGCACAACCCTGCCAACGTTATGGAGGTGGACACTGTGGATGTGCCCTCACAGGCGGCGGCCCCCCCTCCCGACCCGAATCAGGGCCTAGCAAGCATGCTTGCTGCCCTACAAAACAATTTGATGACCGCCTTCACAGCGCAAGTTGCGTCACTGACTCGACGAATCGATGATCAGGACACCCTTATCAAGATGCTTAAGCAGGGAATGGAGGGAGGCAAGGGTAAGGGGAAAGCGCCAACAGGTACCCCAGCGCCAGCACCTATCACCTGACCCGAGGCGACAGGAATAGATAGTGATGCTATCCCAATTCCTGACCCCCTTCCCATTCCCACTCCAGATACCACCCCGGCGCCGGTCACTGACCCGACCCCGGTTCCAGTACTAGCACCACAAAGACAGGCTCAACTTGCTGGCCCCAAGGCCCTATTGCCCCAACAAGGGAAATGGGCTGCAGTTGTCACGGCCAGGGGAGTACGTTCTAACACTAACGCCAGGAACATGGCAAGAACCAATGCCAACGCGATCGGACGCACCGCTATGGGATCAGTGCAGAAAGGGAAGACGGCGCAAGCCCCTCCCTCGATGATCAACACTGAAATCACGGTGGTGCGGGGATCGGGGGTCAAGGACAAGAAGGTCGAAGAATCACTGTACAAATCCAACCCGGCAGGAATCGTTCAAGCAGTGCGAGGGCAGATGGAGCGGATGTCAAGTGGGGCCCCACCCCTCCTGTACAGGAGATGGTCGGTCAACCCCAACTCACACAACTTCGTCTACGTCTTTGCGGGCATGATCCCTTTCCAACTTATCCATCAATTCCAAAAAGCCCTGGTGGATCCGCTAGGGTGCGGCAATATTCTCCCCAACAGGGGGTGGACCTTCGCACAACTGCGAGGGGTCCCCACTTCGGACGGGGAAGGCGTCATCCACATGCCGGACACTCTCTTACGCAAAATACGGAGGGTACCGGTTTTCACTAATGTCATCTTTTGCTCACCACCACATTGGCAACTCTCCCTGGAAGCGCTCGCACACACGCACGAAGGGGCAGTTCAACTCTCTTTCATAGATGAAGACGGTTCCATATCTGCAGCTTGCAAAGCAGTGGTGTGGGCATGTTCAGTCGTCGCACCACCTTCTTTAATACAGGCAGCAAACCCTACTTCATCCAATGTGGACGCTGTCATGAGGTTGGTCACGCCACTGACACTCCCGCATGCAAATTGGGCAAAAACAGTCTCCGCTGTCATATCTGCGGAGGTGCTCACTCAGGCACAGACCATGGGTTCCACTGTAAGGCCACGACACACCGTACAGTGGGTTAATGCGATTGTAGATTCAAGTGTCTACTTTGCGGTGGCCCCCACAATGCCCGTTCACCGAAATGCCCCATCTGGGGTGGGTTCCAACCGTGCCCACTCGCCACAGTCCCCGGAAAGGCGCCAACTCCCACCCCTGTCCCACAGGCCGGTCCTTCTAATGGGACCCCGGAGGACACAGAGGGATTCACCACCGTTCAAAAGAAGAGGAGGGGAAAAACCGGGGCGCAGCGTAAAGCTGCAAAGCGGGCCAGAGAGGCTGCGGCCTCTAAGGTATCGAACCCAGTTCTCCCTCCCGCTTCTGCCTCTATAACCGAACTCGACCCCTCGAATCCTGACATTATTTACGCTGACAATTGTGCTACAATTTCAGAGACCATTGACGCGTTTCACGCCTTGGCGGGCAGCATGAGCGATGGTTCTCCAGAAGATCTCGCAAGCACACTTACGGAGCTAGAGATGGGATGGGGTGGCCGAACGGACACCCTAGACCACCTATTCTCTGTACAAGCGCGATACGCGGTCAAACATAAGCTCCCATTATCGATCCCCCAGACGGAGGACGCCATCGGACGTGGTGCGGCTGGCAAAGAACAAGTCGCAGCCCGTGTCCTAGTGTTCAGGAAGACCTGGGGGGACTCAAACCCATTCCATTACGTCTACACACAACTACCTATCAACACTCGTTTTGCCACGCTGTGTTACGTGTCTATCGGCACGCTGCTCAACTTGAGCGAAGAGTAGGCGACACTACTTGATGAACGACTTAGCGATATGACGGCCTTCCGTGGCACGTTGTAACGCCACCACAGGGGTGTTAAGTACGACGTGTACTTCTAAGTCAACGGTCAAGGGTTCTGGTAGAGCGAGTCGGTTAGGACTCAGTTCGGTGATGAATAAGAGTTGAGCTAGCTGCTAGAGCTTATCAACCTTAGTTGGAGAAGACTGAGCTCAGGCACGAAGGCGAGCAAGGGACTTAAGCACAAAGGCAAGTCAAAGACGGGTTTGCGAGTACTGATTGTGGTTTTACACAAGAAGTCAGAACTACCGTACAAGCTAGGTAGTATGCGACTTATATACAAGTACACGGTGTTTGGTTATACCAAACACATGACACAATCCTAGGATACGGGTCCTAGTGAGCTTATCGTACTATGAGTCATATCGAAAGTACTAGTAGTTTCAGCGGAGTCACGCGGGACTCTGACATCGTCAGCGGATTCTAAAAGTCGTAAAACCTACCAATGGTACGATCATGGGGTAGGCGTGAGATAAGGGCCAAGACCTGAATCAGAACGGATCCTAATCGTAAATGAGTCACGAGTTGATCGATGAAATGGAAGTAACGGAAGGAAATAGTCAAGTGATAGAAAAGCGATAAGAGTCAAAGTTCGTAACATTACCCCCCCGTTAGAATCAAAGTTGCCACAACTTTGACTAGTCGCTGCTGACGTAGTCATAGACGTCGGCGTCAACGTCGTTAGTGGGGGTAGGACTGCGAGGAACAGGGCACGTGTGTTGTCGTAGAAATAGGTGGTGGCCTCGTTCTCCACATTTTCGGCATGGTTCATACATGGGGCAATCGATTTCATCATGCTGGGCATCAAAGTGGAGACACTTCCCACACCAGCGGGGTCGGTGGTGTTACAATTTCTTGCCTTGCGACGTACTGCTAAGGGGACTTCTTACCATTTTCCCTGAAGTTGACGCCACGCGTCCCTCTATCCATGGATTCCTATCTTTGCGACTCTTTCCCCTGTGTCATGCGATCTGTCTCGATTCCTGCACGCCACGTACGTCATGGACAGCTTTATCTTTGTTTTCTTTGTCATTGTTCCCCTCAACGTCACCCTACACCCAGACCCCTCATATATCTGCCTTCATGGACAGCCTCGCTTCTTTATCCTCGACTTCCTTTCACACCTGATGTCCCTTGTGATCCCCTTCTGAACTGATAGGCATTGCGCCTTTACTATACATTGATTGCGACCTTCTATGATACGTTCTGTGATGACCCATGACTGCATACTATACGCCATGCAATGGCTACCACTTGGTCCTCTGACCACCGCGCGTCACTGATAGTTGACCCAGACCCTTGTCTTATCTTTGACACCATACGATACCTGTCGCGCCCATGTGTTCCTCAATGCGCCATCTGTTTACCTACTATGTTGCCCTGTTGTTGTCTCTTTAGGGCTTGTACTAGTATATAGGTCGTAGTCGGACTGGCTTGTACAGCAGTTCTGACTTCTTGTGTAAAACCACAATCAGTACTCGCGAACCCATCTTTGACTTGCCTTTGCGCTTAAGTCCCTTGCTCGCCTTTGTGCCTGAGCTCAGTCTTCTCCGACTAAGGTTGATAAGCTCTAGCAGCTAGTTCAACTCTTATTCATCACCGAACTGAGTCCTAACCAACTCGCTCTACCAGAACCCTTGACCATTGACTTAGAAGTACACGTCGTACTTAACGCCCCTGTGGTGGCGTTACAGGTGGGAAGGTTCCTCATGACGGGGTGCCATGGCCGACACTCGTCGGATAAGGCATGACTGGATGCCATGGCTGTTGCTGCCACAGTAGGCACACGCGTACATCGTCATTTGTCGAGGACACTCCGCAATCAAGTGGTCAGCGGACTTGCATATGAAGCACTTTTTGGACCGCTTCTTGCTCTTGCCCTCCCCCTGTAGTCGCGGCATCTCACATGGCCCTCCCACCCTTGGTGAAAGGGGCATCGAGTCGGAGGCATGTCGGGGTCGAATGGGTTTTGCTGTGAGTTTGGCGTACTTGTCCGAGATAAGGGGAATTGCTCGTGCATACTGGAGCCGCTTTCGTACGCTCGCGAACTCCATGTCCAGGTGAAACTGGTCACAAGTCGCCTCCGCCTCTAACCTTCTCAGATCAGTGCGGCGCGTATTAATGGCATCCCTTCGTGTCAAACACTCCCGTAATCGCGAGACATCAGCATGTAGTCTCGGGTCATGAAGTTCGTTAAGAACTTCATCAAGAATAAGGCTTCGGGGATCGTGAGGGTGGAAGAGATCGATTTGGTTCTCCGTCACCGTTTGTGGTAGTCGGTCAGAATAGACAGTTCGTAAGAAGACCTGCGTGACGTAGCTGGGCTGCCCCTTTCCCATAGTCCCCACACACTCTTGATAGTGCTTTCGGTAATAAATGTACTTGGCGACCTCTTTTCGCCCTTCTTCTCCGATCATAAGGGGAAAGAAGGTCGGTTGTGTGAGGTCATTCGGAAAAAAGGGTATCCCAGGGTACTCGGGGTCTGCTTCTTCATCTTCGTCGTCTAGCAAAGCTCTCATAGGGTCAGGGGTTGCTTTGATAACGGTGACTAGGGGTGTGAATGTGTGATCTAATCCCGCAGGGAACGGCTCCTCGGGAATAGCTCGAGATGGGATCACGGGGGTAGGTTCGAGTGGGGGTGGTGACTGTGGAGAGGTTGGTGGCGGTGATACGACTCCAAGTGCCTCAGTGGCTAGCTTTAGCAAAGGGACGGGGGATTTGTCGTTAATGATGGAGTACGGGGTAGCTGGTGTACGTGAGAAGGTTGGTAATCCTTCTTCTTGTGAGGGGACGGTAAGGTTTTCGAGGATAATCTCAGAGGGTCTACGGTGAGGAACGATGGAAACAATAGGAGTAGTCATGTTGGGAGGGATAGAGGTGCAGTGGTAGCACTTCCTATTCTTGCACTCTTTATATCTTTCATCCAGCCCCATCGGCGGTAGGATGTTGCCGGTAGAAGTCGGCGATAAGATCAGCTGAGTGTCGTACATTCTCTAGAGGTTCCCACGAGCTGTCACTCATGGGAAATCCCTTCCACTGAACCAGGAATTGAAGTTTGCGCCCTCAGCCATACAACCTTGATTGTAGGATGCGCTCTACTTCAAATTCTTCTTCTCCTTTGATAAGGTCAGGTGGTGGTCGCGTGAAGTTTTCCCCATGTAGCTCCGTCTCCTTATATGGCGTTAGAAGGTTAGCGTGGAACACGGGATGGATCTTCCAGGTCTTTGGTAACTCCAACTCGTATGATACATCCGATAAGACCTTCTTGATCTGGAAGGGGCCATACGGTTTGGGTGCTAATTTTGCGGTGGGGTAAAAGGTTCGAAGGTTCGTTCCTTCCAACCACACCTGAGCTCCTTCTTAATAGGGGATAAAGTGGGTCTTCCCTCGGCCCGCCATTAGTTGTTGTGCATGTTTGATACAGTCCTGCATGTGTTGCCATTTGATGACCATTTCTTCTAGTCGTTGGTCTACGGATGGGGTTGTCGTGGGTTTTGGGGTCCACGTCGTTCGTGGTTCCCAGCCCATGATGAGGGAAAATGGAGAGTGTTTTGTAGTCGTATTCGGCCACGAGTTATGAGCAAATTGCGCTACTGGCAATGCTTCTGCCCAGTTGTCTTGTTGTACGTTGCTCCAATGGCGAAGATATTGTTCGAGCCATTGGTTTGTCCGTTCCGATTGTCCGTCCGTTTGAGGGTGATAGGCGGATGAAATATTTTGGCGGATTCCCAGTGTCGTACATAGTCCTTTCATAAAAGCCAACGTAAACCGGGGATCTCGGTCCGTAATAAGTTTGCACGGGATTCCGTAATGAGGGTAAACATGTTGGAGGTATAATTGCGCTACTCCTTCGGCTGATATTGACTCATTGCATGGTATGAAGATTGCCGCCTTTGAGCAATCGTGGTCGGTAATGGTAAGAATGGAGTTGTATCCCTTGGATGGCGGTAACTTCGTGATAAAGTCCATGGAGACGACTTCGAATGGTTCCGCGTCTGGGTCTGTGGTTATGGGAAATAACCGCGGCTTTTGTCGATGGGAATTTATTTTGTTAGCTTGACATGTCATGCATCCTTTGACATACTCCTCTACGTCTTTCTGCATGTTGGGCCACCAGTAGTCTCGCCGTAAAAGTTCATAGGTATTGGCAATTCCAGGGTGTCCCATGCTAGGAGTGTCGTGGAAAAAGGTGATTACCCCCCGCTTAAGATCGTTGTCCCCGACAACGACAAGGGTGTTTTCCTTCCACCAGAGGCCGTTTAACTTCTTTAAGTTATATGGCTCTACCCATCGTAAGACGTCTTTTTCGTCGAGGTTCTGCGAAATTTGGGTCCAGATATCCATATCGTGCATGGACACCTGTGTTGCACGGGCGAATCGTTCAGCCGGAAGAACAATAACATCGTTGTTGTCTTCCTCTCCTGTACCATGGTCCATCCTCCTAGATAGAGCGTCCGCGCGGCCATTGCAACATCCTGGAACGTGTTTCAGAATAAAGTCGTATTCTGATAGTTCTAGAAACTCGTGTGCCACTCGTCGACTAATCTTCTAGGTTCTTTCCAGTATTGGAGATTAGCGTGGTTGGTGTGAATGATGATTTTGTGAGGGGATCCTGCTAAATACGTCCTCCAAGCCCGTAGTGCTTTCACTATGGCTAGTAGTTCGCGGTCATAGATGTCGTAGTTGCGTTCTGCTGGGCTCAGTGACTCCGAGTGGAACGCAATTGGGTGTAATTTGTTATCAGGGCCCATTTGGTTGAGCACTGCTCCTAATGCTACGTTCGACGCGTCTACTTCCAGTTCAAATGGTCTCTTTAGGTCTGGAAAGAGAAGTACTGGTTCGTTACCGATGCAACGTTTGATAGCGTCGAATGCGTCTTGTTGCTTCTGTCCCCACTGCCATGCAACTTCCTTTTTTGTTAAATCATGGAGCAGTCGCGCCTTAGCGGAGAACCCCCGGATAAATCTTTGGTAGAAGTTACAGAACCCCAAGAAGGCTCGTACTTCTTTGAGATTTTTCGGCGATTGCCATTCCTGAATTCCCCGAACTTTGACCGGGTCCATCTGAACGGTCCCGTGTCCTATTATAAGTCCAAGGTACTCCACTTGTCGTACTTCGAATACGCATTTCTCCGGTTTGACATAAAGATCTTGTTCTTCGCAGATATGTAATACTTCATGTAGTATCGCTCGATGGTGCTGCAAATCGTCGATCGTTGCAATTAGGATATCATCCATATAGACAATCACTTCGCCTGTTAGGATGAGGTCCCGGAAGAGGTCGTCCATCATCGCTTGGAACGTCGATGGTGAATTTGTGAGCCCAAAATACATTACAAGGGGTTCAAAAAGCCCTTGATTAGTTTTAAATGCCGCTTTCCACTCGTCGCCTTCTTTGATTCGGACGTTGTTATACCCCCAACGAATATCCAGCTTTGAGTATAGTCGTGCTCCCCATATCCGATCAATAAGTTCCGGGATTAAGGGGAGGGGATACTGGTTTCGTACAGTGATATCATTGAGGCGTCGGTAGTCTTGAACCGGTCTCAGCTTCCCATCCTTTTTCTTTATGAAGAAGAAGGAGAATGCATAGGGCGATTTCGACGTCCGAATATATCCTTTTTCCAACTGTTCAGAAAGGAACGCCGTAAGCGCTACTCCTTCGTCTTGTGTTAACGGGTAAATTTTGCAGTCTAGTGTAGTTGGGGCATTTGGTAATAGATCAATGGCATGGTCCCACAGTCGCGTAGGGGGAAAACGATTAGAAGCTTCCTCTGAGAATACTTTGGCATGTCGTCGGTATTCCTTGGGTACCATGTCTTTGAATGTACGTTGGGGTTTTTTCATTGCTTCTTTTGCACTAATTCTGATGCCGTAGTGGTTTTTCGTAACCACGTGATATGGGGCTCTTGTTCCTCGTCCATCAACTGTTCCCATGCCTCCTTGTCAAGTTCATACGTCTCCAACGCCCGAATGGAGGCTTCCATGGGCGTGGCTTCATCTGACAAGTGCAGGCTAGTGATGATGACTGGTTGCCACTCCTTGTCAAGCGTGGCATCCCCCCACCTGATCTTGGGTTCGAACGCCGTGAACCATGGGTATCCTAGGATAACTTTGTCCCTTCCTAGATTCGTTACTAGGAAGCGAAGCGTCTTTTCTTCTTTTCCAGTTCGTACTACAAGATCAGCGTATTGTGTGATGGCGCCATCTTGATTATGAGTTCCATCCACATTCCATATCCGGATGGAATTAGTGGCAGTTCGTGTCGATATTTGAAGTTGTTTAAGTAACGCTGAACAAATAAAATTGTCTGTTGCTCCTGAGTCTATCAGGACTTGTCGTTCGGCCGTCGTGTGTGCAGATTTGAACAAAACTGGGACTCTCATTGATCGATATCTGCTATGATACACGTTAAGATTGAGTGCTCTAGCCCAGGCTGCCGGGTTCAAGTGTCGGGAAAATCCTCTCTTCCGAATAACTTTTCCACCATCAGATCGCGCACTTCCTGGCTCTGTGCCTTCATCGCTGCGATTCTGAGCGTCCGCCTGTTCTTCAACCGAAAGTACGCGATTAGACTGTATGGTGACAGAAGAGATGGCGGGAGTTGGTACACTTGAAGTCGCAGGAAGCCGATGAGGTGGTTGTGGATAGAGCCACGCGTGCGCCCTTTTGTGGACAGTTACGCGCGATGTGCCCTTTCTCATGGCATCTAAAACATTTGCCATCCTTTTGAAGCTGGAGCTTGTCAGCGTCTGTGATTGTGACGTTAGCTCGAGCTCGTCCGACGTCCATGGCATTAGGGTCTCGTGTTTTGCCGAGGGCCTGTACCCACTGTTCTCGCGAGTGAGTCCCCCTCTTTCGCGGCTTTCCTCCTTTCCCAAGTCACTCCTTGAGGACGAGGTACTTGGCCTGTTGTAGTCTTGCAGCATCTTTCCACTGTTCCCAATTAATAGGGTGTTGGAACCGGACAGCGTTGATGACTAACGCATTTGGTAACCCGTCTTGGAACATGTCGAGTGCGATGGGATCGTCGAGGTTATACCCCGCCTTTCCGGCGAGGTTTTGGAACTGCGCAATGTATGAGTTAATATCTTCTCCCTTCATCGTAAGGTTTGGGAGTGCTTTGTGTGCTTTGGTTTGTTCTGCAGTGTCGGTGTAGGCCTGGACAAAGCGCGTATGGATTGTGTCCCACAAGTTGTTTTCGTTGTGGAGCACTCCATTGTTAACCTGCCCTTCCAACCACTGCGCTTGTTCATCGACCCAGTCGTCGACCAACGGTCCTCTAATGTAGGAAAGAAACGTCATAGCCCTTTGATAAGGGATGGCTAACTGGTCCACGTTGGGGTTCATTCCTCTGTACAATGTGAAGGCTCTCAGGAACGATTTACTTTGCTCCCGACTGCCATCAAATTGTGGAGGTGGGTTTCCTCCCTAACCGTCCGTGTCCTCCTGGTGCAGGCGCAATCAGAGCAGGGGCAGCGCCTCCGCCACCACCGCCACCGCCACCGCCACCGCCACTGCCACCGCCACCGCCACCAGGTGGTGGGGCTCCTCCTCCTCCGCCAGGTAGTGGGGCACTCCCTCCCGATGGTGGAGCACCTCCTCCCGAAGCGGGGGCTCCTCCTCCAGATGGCACACCTCCTCCGGAAGCGGGGGCACCCCCTCCTGTTGCTGTGAGGGTCATGCTTGCTTGACTTTGTGACATTGCTGTACTAGGGAACGATGATGCTGGTAGGTTGACAACGGGTACTGGAATACTTGGGGAATCTGGCTGGTCTACGTCAAGTCCTGCCTCTTTTGCTGTGAATGGTCCTACTCCTAAGTCGTTGGGTACGGGTTTGTACGTGTACCACTGTCCTTCAGTCTTGGAGTATTCGATAAAGGCCCAAAGCCGTTTATCTTCCAGATAGTGGATTGGTTTGTAAGCGTTCTCCTTTGGTTCGAAGATATAGTATCCTGAATACTCTTGACTTTCCCTCCAGACTGCTGTTCCTTTGACTTTGTCTGAGAGTTCGTCGCTATGGAGTAGTTCGATGTATTCAGGGCTAAACTTGGTTCTGCTTCGGCTGGATGAAGCCACGATGGGAGAGTTCTGACTTAATGTAACGCCACCACAGGGGCGTTAAGTACGACGTGTACTTCTAAGTCAACTGTCAAGGGTTCTGGTAGAGCGAGTCGGTTAGGACTCAGTTCGGTGATGAATAAGAGTTGAACTAGCTGCTAGAGCTTATCAACCTTAGTCAGGAGAAGACGGGGCTCAGGCACGAAGGCGAGCAAGGGACTTAAGCGCAAAGGCAAGTCGAAGACGGGTTCGCGAGTACTGATTGTGGTATTACACAAGAAGTCAGAACTACCGTACAAGCTAGGTAGTATGCGACTTATATACAAGTACACGGTGTTTGGTTATACCAAACACATGACGCAATCCTAGGATACGGGTCCTAGTGAGCTTATCATACTATGAGTCATATCGAAAGTACTAGTAGTTTCAGCGGAGTCACGTGGGACTCTGATGTCGTCAGTGGATTCTAAAAGTCGTAAAACCTACCAATGGTACGATCATGGGGTAGGCACGAGATAAGGGCCGAGACCTGAATCAGAACGGATCCTAATCATAAATGAGTCACGAGTTGATCGATGAAATGGAAGTAACGGAAGGAAATAATCAAGTGATAGAAAAGCGATAAGAGTCAAAGTTCGTAACACACGTGATCGTGAGAGTATAACAGTAAGCCCTATTCGTGGGACAATACTGACTCGAGGATAAGGATGACGAGGCAAACTCCTATCAGGAGGAGTGCGAGACTTAGACCGATGAGGAAGGATAGGATAGATGGAGACAGGATAGATTCAAGAAGACCAAGCTGCGGACTATGGCGCAGCTTGGCTAGCCTTATATACATATACACGAGGGCTTTAAAGCGCCTCTTGAAAGGTAAGTAACCAATCACGTACAGTATGGCTATCGTAAGTGTCCATCCGAGTCATATAGTACAGGCCAATTGTATCCTCGATCCTTATCGTACAGTACTGGGTTATCGGGACCGTTATCTATGAGTCACATACCGTTATCACATGCCGCCGGGTCGGGGATACGAGCTACCCGGAGTCCCGCATCATAACACGCTGGAGGAGGAGGAGTCACGCCACCTCACAATAGCCAAGCGAGACGAAGAGACCCTCGCCATCAATGAAGCAGTCAACTTCACAATTGACCTTGCGCGCTCCCTATACGAAAACAACTTCATCTCACGGCCACTACTCCCAGCGGAGGCGACAGTTATTGTCGAATTCCATAACTTCAAAACTCTTTTCGGCCCTGAGCCCGCCAGACTTATCGGTGACCGGGTAGCTGACACCATCAAATCCCACGTTGCCTCCCCAGGCGCCACCATGTACTTCAATGCCATCAACAACAACCCTAATGCATAGTACGAACATACTAGCAGTCAACATGAGAAGGAGGAATGCGCTTATGCATGCCCTTCTCGAAACGAACGAGCAAGATGATGTAGTTTGTGTTCAAGAACCGTGGTTTGGGCAGATTGGAACAGCAAGGAGCGATACCAGGAGGGAGGGTCTAGTTATCAAAGGTGGCGTTGCCCATCAGAACTGGACTGTCTTTTACCCATATTTCACTGACACTACTAGAGCTAAGGTCATGGTTTATGTCCATAAATATTCCAGACTAGCTTCCAAGAGGCGCTTACACCCGATTAGGGTAGTGCCACGTTTGGACATAGTTAAACATAATTCGGTCATGGTGGTGGACTTACATATTCAAACAGACACTTTACAAGTCGTTAACTTCTATAACAACGTGGACGATCCCACGGCACTCACCACCCTCCTTTCTCTAGATCTTGACCCGGAAACCCCTACCCTTGTGGTTGGGGATTTCAATCTACACTCCCCGAGTTGGTCTCCGAGGGGATGGTCCCCCTCAACGGGTGTTGCACGGTTCGAGCAGTGGGCGGCAGCCCAAGCTCTGGAGCTGGCGACTTTACCCAGAGACATCACTCGGAGGGGCATGGAGAGCGAATGCAGCAGTATGCTGGATCTTACCTGGCACAACTGCGCAGCGGCCGCCTCCATGGCCCTTTCCCCACCTATAACGGATTGGGAAGCATCCCTAGGATCGGATCACGCGGGTATCCGCATGGTCTGGTTGCTGGAGGGTTTCTTCCGTGGCCTTAAACAGGCGGAACATACACGCTACGAGTTCGACTCACAGTCTAACAAGGATGAACTCAAAAGTTGGCGAGACGCGATAGCCATGCGCCTTCCCCCACTCACACCCCCAACCTCTTCTGTCAACATCGAGAAGTTCGCGGAGAGTACGCAAGACACTCTTATTCAAGCGTGCGAACTCTTCCTCAAGAAGAAACTACCACTGCGAGCACACAACAACCGATGGTGGAACGATGAATGTGCACAGGCCGTCGACACTCTCAAAAAGCTGCCACCCGGGGACTCCCCAGAGAAGAAAGCTGCATCGAAGGACCCCCGTTGACTCACCCGTAGGGCGAAGCGCCAATATTACGACAAGGTTATTGAAACACGCAACATTTGGGAAATAGCAAAATGGCGTCACGGCAGGCAGCTAGACGGCATCCGGCACTCCGCACAGCGTCTGGAGCGCTCACCTTTGACCAAAGGGAGATTGCGACTACTCTGGGGAAGAAATTTTTCGTCGAAGCCTTGGATGATGTCGACATAGTCCAGCCGACGGACCCACCGCAGTTCCCGACGAGGGGATGGGAGTCAATAGTAGAGGAGGAAGTAGACCATTTACTTTCTGATTGCGCTAACGACTCGGCCCCCGGCATCACTGGTATCTCTTGGCTCATCATCAAACGGGCTTGGAGCACCATGAAGGATCACCTTCTGGTACTTTTCGACGCCTGCCTTACAGAGGGCTACCACCCAAGATTATGGAAAAAGGCTATGGTCGTTGTCATCCCGAAACCAGGAAAGGATGACTATCTACTGGCGCGATCATATCGACCCATTTCGCTTATTGAGTGTCTGAGTAAGTTGTTGGAAAAGATTGTTGCAAAACGCCTCGCATTCGAGGCGGATAAGCACAACCTTCTTCCGACGACCCAATTTGGCACTCGAGCTCACTCCTCCACTCTGGATGCAGGCCTGGCGGTATGCCACGACGCTCAGACTCAACTTCGACTGGGACGGCGATGTGGTGCCATCCTGTTTGACATAAGCGGCTTCTTTGATCATGTCCATAAGGAACGACTCTCACAGGTGTTGCGCATCCTTGGCTTTGCTGGGTCGATCGTGAACTGGGTCAGTTCATTCCTGTCAGACCGGCAAGTCGAGCTTTGTTTCAACGGCCAAGTAGGGGACGAGCGTAGTCAACCAGTGGGCACTCCCCAAGGTTCTCCCCTTTCTCCTATCCTTTCTGCACTATACACATCCCCTCTCCTCCACCTCCAACCCACCTGCGCTGATACAACCCTGGGCATGTATGTGGACGATGGACTGATCTTTGCTCATGGTAGAGATTGGGACGAAGTCAACAGAAAACTAAGGGATCAGTACTTGCAGTGTGAGGTTTGGCTCTGTAACTCCAATTTATTTATCGAACCATTGAAGACCGAACTCATATACTTTAGGACTCCTAGAGCATGCATCTCCACAGCACCACCCACCTCCATCCTTTTACCGGACATTATTCGCAATACTTATTATTATGTATACCCTTCCACCACAGTCCATTACTTAGGGTTCTTTCTGAACCACAAGTTCGACTGGTCATTTCACGTTACCACCATGTGCAACCACGCGCGTGGCTCACTTAAAGCTTTACAGATGCTGGGCAACTCCATCTGTGGGATTTTGACTGCAAGTTGGAGATTGGTGTTCAACGCCGTCTGCCTCCCAGTCTTATCCTACGGATGCCAGCTTTGGGCCAACGCCAGCAACTACAAAACACTTATCAAGCAAGTACAACTGGTAATGAATGAGGGAGTTCGAGTGTGTGCTGGCGCGTTCTGCACGGCACCATGAGAGCCCCTTCATGAAATTCTCCGCATACTTCCAGCAGCCCTGTACCTGGAAAAACTAACCGAAACTTCCGCACACAGGCTGACCCATGTTCCCCGGACGTCACAACTCTTGGCCTGTCTGGGTCCAGATTGGGTCGCACCGGTCCAGAACGGCCCAGATGCCAGCAATGGTAGACTGGTACAAGTCAGTGCACAAGGAGGCCGGTCTGGAGGTCCCAAACAGCGCCCCACTGCCTTGGAGGCTCTTGGAGCTCAGGTGGACCCTCGGTGCCCCTGATCCAACGTTACCGCCATGGCTCCCTGGGAGGTTCCCAACTGGAGAGACCATGTCAAGGTAATGGGGATGGCTAAACCCCAAGATCGGAAAAAGTGGGTAGACGACCTGTATAAGGATGTCTTCCACTCTAGTACAATGGCAATTTACCTTGCCGGAACGGTCTCTAACAAGGGCCGGTTCGATAACAAACAAGTGGGTGGTGCGGCTGCTTGTGTGACTAGTGGGGAGGGGCAGCGTGTCTTTCAGTGGTGCCTCGGCACGGAGGTGACGGTTGGGGACGTCTCCCTGTTCGCTCTCAGCAAGGCAGTGGAGTACGTAACCACCAAATTTTTGGATGGGGGCGCACCCCAACATGTTTACTTACTCATTGGCGACACAAGCGCCATCGCACGCATTACGAACTTCCAAGGGGCTAAGAACCAACTTGACTTGCTCCGCTTTCATCATTCACTTACTTCCTTTTTCTCTTCGCCCAGGGATACCACGTTTCATGTGGTATGGTCTCCGGTGTCAAGAGAACGCACGCACTCCACACTTGCCCAATCCGCTGCTTTAGGAGCTTGTGCTCGTACACCTCTCTCATCCCTCAATCGCGTCCAGTCTGCGGCATACCACAAAGCCCAGGCTAGACAATGCACCTATCACACGTGGTCTAGGATGTGGACTCAAACCCGACGACAAAAACTCGGGAATGACTCACCGGCCTACGATTACGGCATCCAACAACCACCAGACGGACGTAATCACCCTCTTTTTCTTGTGTCCATTCCTCCATCGCGGCCCTCTGCACGACCCCACATCACTTGCCGAACCCAGTGCACGGCCTTCCAACTGGCTGTACAACACTCATTCACATCAGAGTACACCAGAAGACATAGACCGGACCTCCCCCCAGAAGAGTCTGCCTGCCCGTGTGGCAATCCGGACCGGTCTATTCTGCACCTCATCTACCACTGCCGCAGGACACGACACGCCCATCAGAAAATGTCGGACCTGCGCTTCATGGACATCAGATGAACACCAATCAAGGAACTTTTCGGGGACGTAGACTACGCCCCGTGGTTCCTCGTATACCTCCAACTCTCAAAAGCAGCGTCAAGACCGGAGACGGGCCAACCCCCGTTCGACCCTGGATGATGCGCATTCAAACGGTTGACCCTGCTTAGGCAGCCCGTCCACCACATGGGGGTAAAAAAAAATTTTGATTTTCTCACACGGACTATCGTACTATACGCAAGGCAGTGGTATGTCACTGCTTACTCTACAAACATTTCAACCACCCTCTTTTGGAAAGGGGGCATATGACTTACATAACGAGTTTCACTTAGGTGCGCCTCCATTACATACGTTTATAAAATACGGACTTCATGGTCTGTGACTGGTCTTGTAGTAGTATACTGTCCCAGAATAAAATGGTTCCAAAAAAAAAAAAAAAAAAAAAAAGATAGGAATCCATGGATAAAGGGACGCGTGGCTTCAACTTCAGGGAAAATGATGAGAAGTCCCCTTTGCAGTATGTCACAAGGCAAGAAATCATAACACACATGGTCAAAGGCTATGACTGCGTTCTTCATGTCGCAAGGCCTTTGGGGTTATGTTGACGGAACTATCACCCAACCGGCTGTTTCAGCCACTAACCAAGCTGAGGTTGCACTTTGGAACAAGAATGATGAAATGGCAATGGGTAATCTTACCCTACGCCTTTCACCTTCTATCCAACAAGCTGTAACTGGCGGCACTTCTCGTGCTCTTTGGGATGCGGTTAAGAGCCGTTACGGAGCGGTCTCTATGCCCCATATCTATAAAGACTTCAAAGAGGTGATTTCCATTCACTTCAATCCTAACCAGCACCCCACTCCGCAATTTGAGAAGATGTCAGCCACATTTGCAAGACTTGGTGCCATTACCGTTGGCACTGGAGCCATTGTGACAAACCTCGCTATCAAGCCTCAACTGCAGGCTCTTATAGCTATGTCCACACTTCCACAAAAATGGGAAAACCTCATTCCTATTATTTGTGGAAATGTTAATGTCGCCGACTTAAAACTTGACGATGTTTCTGCAGCAATAGTCAGTCAGTTTGAGACTGAATCTAATCATGGACAGCATAAGGGTGCGCAATCTGCGCAGAAGATTTCTGCAGTTAAGCGTAAGTGCGGCGACCCTCGCTTTAACAAGCAGGGTAGCCAGCAGCAGAATGCGCCTTCTGCTCCCGGCCCGTCTAACCAGCAGCAGCCTAATAGGCAGTGCGGTGGATGTGGTTCTGGTCAAGGCAAAGGCAAAGGCAAGCAGCGCGGTGGTGCTCCTCAGCATTCCCACATTGCCTTAGTTGCCGCACTCGCTCCCCCTACCACCCATAAAGTTACACATATTGGGTTGTCTGGGGTTTCTACCTGTATAGAAGTCGAGTCTTCCTCTCCTCAGAGGACACCTGGCTTCTATCCCTCCGTCAATAAGACTATGTCACTTGCTGAGCGTTTGGATGTACCAGTTACTACCCAAACCACGAAGATGCTTGAGCAGCGTTTCACTGAATTCAACGCACAAGTGCGTCCTAGGATTGAACACTTTATGGACGAGGAATCCAATTCTGATTTCGATGTTAATATGTCGCAGCAGCCTTCGGGCAGCGCACAAATCATTGGAATTGACGGGCTGAGTGATGATGAGCTTGCCGCTATGATTAGCAGTAAGTTCACCAATGTGTTACAACTACATTTCGAAGATCTGACTATTGAGGCGGGTTCTGATGAAGATAACAGAGCCCCAACACCTCCTTACGTCAATCCAGCCACTGTTCCAGAGGCTAAAGAAATAATGGAAATGTGGGCACACCCTGCTTGGCAACATATGCCAATTAGTAGGATGACCTCTAATGAACAAATCGATGCCATTTACAGAGATCATCAAGAGTACTTGCGTAAGCAAGAACTCTTGAATCGTCCTGCTACACCTGAAGGGTTTGGAACCCTTATTTTGCCTTTTGTGTCCTGTGCCATGACTCTGGAGACGTTCCTAACTGGACCCGATAAAGATGTCCCTTCGGACATTCTTGATTGGGGTTCTGATGATGAAGGGTATGTTCCCTTCATGACTAAAGCATCACATGCTGAACTCTATACAGTATTAGCCCCCTTCCTAAGCGGGTTAAAGGGTGGCAGTTGTAATTATACAGTACAGAGATCGCATGTAAATGAAGTGACTGAATTGTATAATATGCAAAGTGTTCTCGATTCTCTAAAGTGTGAACACAATCAGTACTTCAGTGAATGTGCTGAGTGTCGAAAGCGTACAGAAGCAATGTGGCTCCTTGATTCAGGAGCGTCAGCACACTTCACTAATAATATTAGTGACTTCATTGATTATACGCCATTAGCCAAATCTGACAGAATACCTGTCAAGACTGCAGCTCATAAGATATATGTAGAAGGAACTGGCACTGTATTGCTGCGGCATTACATTAATAATAAACTTGTAACTACACGAGTTTATCCAGTATTCTATATACCTTCTATGAGTACGCGTCTACTCTCTATAGGAGTATTTCTACAGCAAGGAATGTGCATTATGGGGAATTCGCAGCATATAAACTTGCTTAACAAAAGTAATATTATTGTCCAATGTAAACCCCTTGTGTTTAGACAATCATTGTTTTGGCTGGATGCCACTACAATAAATCTAGTTAAGTTACAGGATGATAATACATCCATAATCTACAAGTTAGATCATGATCTTATGCATCGTCACCTTGGTCACCCATCTAATAAGGTTCTAAGACAAGCTAAAGATCACACTATTGGTTTTCCTAAAGGGATTACTATTCCTACAACCATAGGATTATGTCCTGGTTGTGCGCAAGGAAAAATGCCTGCTGCATCTCATCCTCCTTCTGATACAAGGGCAAAAGCTTCTTTCAATCGGATTCATTCTGATTTGAAAAGTTTCCCTGTACCGTCATATCATAAATATAAGTATTTTATTGTCTTTCTTGATGATTATACTTCATATGCATGGATCACTCTTTTACAGGATAAAGGCTCTGCTATTAATGCTTTAAAGCAGTGGCTTGCGTTAATAAAAAATCAATTTAACACTACCATAAAAGAATGGATGTCCAATGCCAGCGGTGAATACAAATCAGGTGCTTTTATTAAGCAATTAAAAGATGACGGCATTACAGTGCTACAGTCTGCACCACATACACCACAGCAAAATGGGCGCGCTGAGCGCTTTATGCGCACAATTATGGATAAAGCACAAGCAATGTGTCTTGATGCTTGCTTACCTCAATCCTGGTGGGAATTTGCAGTTATACATGCTGCACATTGTTATAATAGAACTCCTATAAGTTGTCTTAAATGGCAGACTCCTTATAAGCTATTAAACAATGAGATCCCTGATATATCTCATCTATGGGTGTTTGGTTGTGGTGCCTATGTGCATATTCCAGAAGCGTGTCGGGTGAATAAACTATCGCCTAAAAGCGAGCTTATGATCTACCTTGGTAGAGGAACTGGAATGAAGGCTGATGTTTTCATGCACACACCCAACACTTTGTTCTATTCAGACAAAGCACTTTTTGATGAGTTATTATTTCCTAGGTGTTCTTTGGAACATTCTTGGAGTAAACCTAGTGGTGTAACTCAATTAGATAAGAAAGCTTCTAAGAAGCCAACTACTAAAGACGATACCACTCCTGGTGATGATGACTTTACTCCACCTGAGCCTCCAATAGGGGGAAGTGCTCCCCAACCCACCGGGGTTGGTCCATCCAGCAGTGCTGGAGGATCAGGATCGCAGCAAGCCCCGCCTGCACCGCCTGCACCAGTACCTGGTCCTAGTCAACCTAGGAGGTCTGGCCGTGCTAGGAAACCCACTACTCTTCCTGATAACATGTACGGAGATAAACCTCCTACACAAATTGTACGTGATATCGAGCGGACTCATACTTGGCAGCGATTGATAGATAACCAGCTGGTTAGCTCCTGGTTGCGTTCACGTCAAGATCAGTCAGTTCCAGGAGACATTCCTGAGCAACCTGTGATTGATCCTCCAAGTATACAGAGTGAAAGTCCCCTCACTTCAGAGGATGAAGTAGATCAGCAATTGCTGACCTGCCTTGCTCAGGAAGGGGGAGTCAAATTTCTAGATCTTCTGCTTGCCAAAGCAGTTTCACCAATAGATCTAGAGTCACCTGATACCTCTAATATTCGTGAATGGACCTTTTGGGACATTCTAAAAATGCCAAGTAGTTCACAGGAGGAGTGGCATACTGCGTGTCATGAAGAGTTAGAGTCTCTTCGCAAACGTAAAGTCTTTGAACTTGTTGACCCACCAAAAGGTAGAAAGGTCATTAAAAATTGATGGGTATTTGACTTAAAGTCAGATGGCCATAAAAAAGCTAGGCTTGTAGCCAAAGGCTTTTCACAGGTTGAAGGCATAGACTATGACGAAATATTCTCGCCAGTGGTACGGTTTGAGACAGTCCGCATGATGCTCGCGCTTGCAGCGTTGAGAAATTGGCACATCTCTGGACTAGACGTCAAAACAGCCTTCCTGTATGGAGATCTTGATAAGGAACTCTACATGGAACAACCTGAAGGGTTTAAAATCCCTGGCCAACAAAATAAAGTGATGTGCCTTAAGAAAGCTATATATGGACTTAAGCAAGCTGCTCTTGCTTGGTGGAGAGCACTAGATAAGTCAATAAGCTCATTAGGCTGCATATGACTATTATCAGACTCAGGTCTATTTGTCAATGAAGACAAAACAATAGTCATCATTGTTTATGTTGATGATGTACTCTTTCTTAGAGAAAATAAAAAAGACATTGATTCCCTAAAGAAGCGCTTTATGGCTATTTGGGAATGTAGAGATTTGGGTGATACTAAAGAGTTTTTATGCATGCGCATACTACGTTCTAAAGGTAGAATCCTTGTTGATCAAATGGATTACCTTCAGAAAGTATTGCAGTGCTTTAAAGTTATTAACTCTAAGTCAGTCCCTACACCGTTACTGAAAGGGTATCATCCTACCCCTAATAAGGGAACTGCATCACCAGAGCTATGCGCTTCATATCAACAAGTTATAGGATCACTCCTATACATAATGATTGGAACGCGACCAGACATTGCTTATGCTGTCACTAAAATGGCGCAATTTGTAGCCAATCCATCTGAGGATCACCTAAAACGCACATTGTATATTTGCCGCTACTTATTAGGTACCTCTAATTATGCTTTAGTCTACAATGGCAAAAGTAATGGTGGCTTAATAGCATATGCAGATTCTGACTGGGCTTCAGATCCAGTTACGAGAAAGTCTACTACAGGCTTTTTAGTAAAATTGGCAAATGGAGTATTCTGTTGGAATTCTAGAGTGCAAAAATCCATTGCACTCTCTTCCACTGAAGCAGAATATATGTTGCTGTGTGATACAAGCAGACAATTGGTCTGGATTTGTTCACTTTTCAGTGAACTAGGAATAAATCTAGCACCTATTCCATTATGCGGAGATAATCAAGGCTCCATATTCCTATCTTCTAATCCTGTTCAGGAGAAACGGATCAAGCATATTGACTTGCGTCACCATTACATTCGTGAAGTCATCCGTGAAAAGAAGATAGAATTATTCTTCATTGAAGGAGCTGAAAATCCCGCAGACCTATTTACTAAAAATCTGGGTTGCATAAAGTTCCTTAAATTTAGGGAACAACTAGGGCTAGAGTTTCGCTCGCCCATGGTTTGCCAGAGAACAACAACTGATGGAGAGCATGAAGGAACTTAGGACATAAATCTATCCCATGTCCTATAATCCCTTCCGCGTGCATCACTTTTTCTTGTTATTAGAAGCAAGATGATAAAAGCATTTGACGCCTTACATTCTTCATCAGCTGATGGCTCTCATAGGCTTGAAGTTGGAGACATTCATATGTCATATTGCTTCACCATGTCGTTCGTGACAAACTACCTTACCTTGTATATTACAAGACAGTAGTTCGTACATCTGTCTCATACATTGGGACTCAAAGATGTCGAGCAGTTCAAAGTCTAACTAGGAGTTTTAGACTATTGAATTATATACTTACTTAGTATACTATACTACTACACTAAGTAAGGGGGAGTGTTGGAACGACATAAGTACGTAAGGCTCTTATCTATAGTAGTTACGACATTACAGTAGTATGATTGCCTAACAAGGCAATTAGGATGCACACCATAGTGGGCGTATCACGTCTCATGACCATGTGGAGTTTATGCACTCCATATATGGTGTCTTCTATCAGGCGTGTGTGAAAATGCGATATTGTGGACGCCTTTACTCATCACTTTACGTGTTTTGGACATGGTGGGACCATAGGGTATATAAATCCCCCTGTAGGAAGACTGTGAATACATCATCTCACTCACCACTACTTGCATATCCACTCTACTCTCTAAGACTACTCTTCTCCCTTATACAAGGTGAGAACCATTCCTGTATGCTGCGCTTTATGCTGCGCAACACTCCATAATGCAAGTGGAATGGATCACTAATCTCTGTGAGGTGTTGCTCGAGCTCGGGGAAGTGCGGCTGTGGAAGGGCGATGCACAGGGGGATAATGTAGGTGGGTGGCGCGTGACCTAGATCGTCCCAGTTGCATGGAGGCTCAATGCTCTGTTGCAATTTGAGAGCGTGAGGAGCTCCTGATGTGAGACCGGCAAAGGCGACCACAAAGGGACTGAAAAGGGCAGAAGCGCGCATGGTGACCAGTTAATGATACTCAGCGCAGCTGACAGCTAATACAGCCACTGTACAGGAAGGAACGGCATGAGAACAGCAGGGTTATACTCCGACATGTGGTCTAATGGTCTTCTTCAAATTCCAAGAGGAGGTCGCGGGGCACCATTTTTTTTATTTTTTTTATTTTTTTTGAATCCATTTTTGTGCGCCTGAGGGTAGAATACCCTATGTAGCACTACACTTTCAATATACTACATTCCATGTCTCCTTCCTATCCAAAGCCTCGCTTTCTATCTTAGGACTCCCCCATCCCCAGTCGGGGATGGCTTAGTGTTGGCTATGGACTATCGGTTGGAGCTCCGGGACACGCGCGAGGCGAACTAGATAGAAGGACAATGCTCAGGGATCGCGCGTGTACGAGCGATGACTGTTATTTACCTAGATAGAAGGACAATGCTATCTAGGCGTAAGTGACGGTGTTAATGAAAGTATTGTAAGGATCGTTCCCACCTCAGGGATCGCGCGTGTACGAGCGATGACTGAGGTGTCAGGTATGCTACTCAAGGTATATAACTACGGATGTAAAAATGAGGGGTACTAGGTTGTACAGCATGAAACGGACAACTGACAGGTAATGTGTATTAAGGTAGTTTATGTGCTAAAGTAGTACGACAGCACACGTCTCGGGCGAGACTCGTGTGTGCAGGGTTGCAGTAGTGGCCCCGACAGACGCAGCGGGCTGATATCTCAACACTCCCCCTCACTTCGCACGCAGTCCGAGACTGGCAGCGAAGTGCTTCACCTTGGGAGATGGCAGCGCTTTCGTGAGTGCATCGGCCACCATGTCTTCGGTGGGGCAGTAAATGAGGCGGATGACGCCCTGGTCGATCACCTATCGGATGAAATGGTACCACACATCGATGTGTTTTGTGCGTGCGTGATATTGGTGGTTGCGTGCAAGGGCAATAGCGGATTGGTTGTCGCAGAGCATTGTGGTAGGATCTTTGAAGGGGCCGAACACCTTGGACAGGAGGCTGTGCAGCCAGAGCACCTCCTTCACACCGTGCGTTGCCGCGACGTACTCACTCTCGGTGGTGGACAAGGAGACAATCTCCTGTCGCTTTGAGGACCACGAGATGGCGCCGCCGTCGATGAGGAATGTGTAGCTGGTAATGGTGCAGCGGTCCTCGGCCATGCTGCCGTTGGCGTCGGTGTAACCCACGAGGGTGCGGCGTGCCTCGCCATATGAGAGCCACAGGTCACGCGAGCCAGACAGGTAGTGGAAGATCCGCTTTACTGCCTCCCAATGCGCAGGACCTGGGTTCGACGCGACTCGTGCCACAGTGGACATGGCGAATGAGATGTTGGGGCGCGTGGCGAGTGCAGCCCAGTTAAGGGCGCCAACTGCCTCGCGGTAAGGGACGTCGCGCATGGCCGCGAACTCGGCCACGCTTGCTGGTGCTTGCTCGGATGTGAGCTTCGCCTGCACATCCATTGGCGTTGAGAGGGGTTTGAGGTCGGCAAGGTGGAAGCGTTTGAGGATGGCGTCGATGTATGCCCGCTGGGATAGGTGGATGGTGCCGCCTGCTCAGTCGCGCTTGACCTCGATGCCTAGCATCCAGTGGAGTTCTCCCAGGTCGGTGACCTCCACATGTTTGCTTAGGCCGGTCTTGAGGGCGTCTACAAGGCGCGGCGCTCTTGCTGCGATCGTGCAGTCGTCGACATGGACCGCGATCACAGTGAGCTCATGCGCGGCCGCGTTTGACTTGTGGTAGACAGCCTGGTCGATGGTGCACTGGGTGAAGCTGAGGGTGGAGAGGATTGATGTAAAGGTTTGGTACCAGCGACGCCCGGCCTGCTTCAGGCCGTAAAGAGCCTTCTGCAAGCGCAGGACGCGCTTTCCCGCACCTGGAGCTGGGTACCCGGGAGGCTGTTGCATGAACAGGATTTCGTCTTTGCGCAGTACCCTGTTGAGGTACGCACCTTTGATGTCTACCTGGTGAAGGACGAGCTTGAGGCGGTTGGACATGGCAATGAGCGCGCGCGAGGATGCGAGTTTGGCGACCGGCACGTAGGTGTCGTCGTAGTCAACGCCGCCGATTTGCGAGAAACCCTGTGCGACAAGGCGGGCCTTGTAGCGGGCGATGTTCCCGGCTGCGTCCTTCTTCGCCTTGAAGACCCACTTTGAGCCGATGATGTTGGCTCCGGGGGGTGCTTCCTCAAGTCGCCAGGTACCCGCGGTCTGTAGCGTTGCGAGCTCCTCCTCGATGGCTTTCTCCCAGAGTGGCCAGTCTGGATGGTGCTTGGCCTCTGTGAGCGTGCGTGGCTCTAGGGCCTCGGCTTCTGCGGTTTCGGCAGCAAGTATGTACTCGAGCCAGTCCGATTCCTCGAGTGCTGCAAAGGCGCTCTCAGCGGCCCACACTCCCCCTGTCTCTTCGGCTTCTTCATCGAATCCGCCCGGGAGTTGAAGTCCGGTGGCGATGGTTGGGTCAGAACTACGCACGGACGATACACCTACGCCGTCTAGCAAGTCGTGGAGAGTGCGCGACGGCTTGTGGGTGCAGGTAGGTCGTGGAGTCCTGCCTGGATCGGCTTCGTCGTCACCTTCAGTGCCTGCTGAGGCTGAGGTGGTGGATGAGTCGGAGAGGGGAGTGAGAGGTGATGGGGGTGATGATGGGCTCGGCGCCTTTTGCACGAGGGTCTGGATGTGTGGGAGAGAGGGAAGGGGTGTAGGAGTTGAGGGGGTTGGTCGCGTGGCACGCTGCTCGTGCTCAGTACCCGGGATCAGCAATTCCTCCCCCTCGAGCTCCGCTGCCGTGCTGAAATAGACGTTGTGCTCTGTGGTGACGTTCCGTGTGGTCGTGAAGTACACCCGGTGCGCATGTGACTCAGTGTCGAAGCCTAGCCAGCGACCCTCTCGTGCGCGTGTGTCGAGTTTTGTGCCATTGGCGTCGTGCACCCACATGGTCGCGCCCCATCGCTGCAAGCCCGAGAGGTCAGGGTGCGCGTCCGAGCAACGCCTGGTGGGGCGTTAGGCCGTCAAGGGCTCACGTCGCTGTGCGGTTCTTGAGCCACATCGCGTGTCTCAGAGCCTCGCCCCAGAGGAACTTGGGTAGGCCGCTCATGTGCGTGAATGCTCAGATGCACTCCACGAGCGTGCGGTTCAGGCGTTCGGCCACGCCGTTGAGTTGGGGGGTGTCATGCACAGTCAATCGACGTGCGGTACCGGCCGACTTGAGGTGCTGGTCGAATGCCTCGCTGAGGTATTCGCCGCCACGGTCCGACCGAAGGACTTTGATGGCAGCGCAATGTTGTTGCGTCAACGCCCACGCCTCGAAGGATTTGTACGCGCTGAGGGCTTCTGCCTTGGTGCACAGGATGTAGGTGACCGTGTAGCGGGTCGCGTCGTCGGTGAATGTGATGAAATATCGGCATCCACGTTTGCTGGCGACAGGGCGACGGGCCCCACACATCAGGTGTGCACCTCCTCGCCGAAACGTTGCGCTTGGGGGCCGACGCGCATCTTGGGGACGGGTTTGCGGGTGGCGTGCGTGAAGATACACGCTTCGCACTGCATCTCTTGCGAGCTGGGGTCGAGCTTGATCCCAGTGACGAGATTCTTCTCGACAAGAGCGCGAGCGCTGGCAACGGCGATGTGGCCCATGCGACGGTGGAGCTCCATCACGGAGATGGTCTCGACGGCGTGGGCGGATTCGCCGGTGTGTGTGATGCGGTACAAGCCACGGGCGGTCTGTGGGATGCGGGCGATGCGTTCTCCGCCTGGCGCAAACAGTTTGAGGTTTCCGCCGCCGATGGAGGCGCGGTAGCCCTTCTTGTCCAGCGCTTCAAGGGACACCAGAGTGTATCCGACGGCGGGCGCGTGGAGGACGTCGGTGAGGGTGAGGATGGAGTGGTCGCTGCCGTTCGGCGCGCGGATGGCAAGAGTGCCCTTTCCAACAGCTGGGAACCTCTGCTGGTTCACGGCGTTGAGGTACACGGGAGGGTCGAGGACTTGGTAGGTGGAGAAGTCGGATTTGTAGGGGGAGATGTGTCAAGTTGTGCCTGAATCGTATAATTCAACGCGCTCGCCCCGGTCTTCGCTGACGGGCGTGATAGCTGCCGCCGCGACTTCGTCCTCAGAGCCCTCGCACAGCCAGTCGCTCTCATCGATGAGAGAGGCGTCCTCCAGGCCTGGTGTCTGTGGAGCAAAATCCGCAACCCAGCACTCGTCCGCGTCCCCATCGGTGGTTGCGACTGCGTTCGCGGACCCGACAGGCTTCGTCTCGGCCTTTGGTGCTTCCGTGCTCGGCTTCTCCTCCTTCTTGGGAGATCTGCACTCCCGCGCCCAGTGGCCTGGCTTCCCGCAGTTGTGGCATTTTCCTTTGCGGCGCCGTTTCTTGCCATCTGACCCTGTGGCTGCAAGAGCCTCGTCTCCGGCGGCCTGAGTCCTGGCCCCGGACTGATTTGAGTTGGCGTGCAGTTTGGCGCGACAATTCTTTAGTCAGGTCCGCCTCTTCGCATATGTGGTCGACAAGCACATCAGTGTCGACCGTGGTGACGTGGTGGATGAGTCGGGCGGAGGAGAGGATGCTCGACGCGAAGCGCGCGAGCTCCTCCGGGATACCTCGGAGCACGGTCCGCTGGTATTCCTTGTTGTTGATGAGTACTCCTGCTGCAGCAAGTTCCTCGCATTTGTAGCGCACGCTTGTCAGGAAGGCGCGAACGTCGCCTCCCTTCGGGCAGCGCATCTCGTGGAACGCGGTCTCGAGATCGCTTTGCGCGTAGATGCTTTTGGCGGTGAAGTCGTCAGTGACCCTTTCCCAGCGAAGGTGAGCCGTTTTGTATACTCCCATGCGGACGACGGTCATGTCCGGTAGCCGCTGTGAGAGTAGGTACTGCGCGACCTTGTCGTCGAAGTCCCACTTCAGGCCGGCCTCCTTTTCCTCATCCGTGATGTTCAAGGGGTCTTTCGGCGTTGGACGGGAGTTAGTGCCGTCGAAGAAGCCCCATCGGCGGGTCACCTGCATCGCCTCCTTGAAGCGAATGACGAAGATCGCCCAGTTTGATCCGTCAGGTTCAAGGCGAGGGATGTTGGCAGGGAGTTGTTCAATGGTGGAAAGAGGGGCGGTAGGGGTCGACGCAGAGGGGGCAGGCGCTGAGGAGGATGTGGATGCACTAGCAGTCATGGCAGAGGTGGGGTACAGGCAACGGATACGAGGGTGTTAATCTTTTGGTTCTTAGCGACGCTCAGCAGGGCCCATAACCTGTTGGCTATGGACTATCGGTTGGAGCTCCGGGACACGCGCGAGGCGAACTAGATAGAAGGACAATGCTCAGGGATCGCGCGTGTACGAGCGATGACTGTTATTTACCTAGATAGAAGGACAATGCTATCTAGGCGTAAGTGACGGTGTTAATGAAAGTATTGTAAGGATCGTTCTCACCTCAGGGATTGCGCGTGTACGAGCGATGACTGAGGTGTCAGGTATGCTACTCAAGGTATATAACTATGGATGTAAAAATGAGGGGTACTAGGTTGTATGGCATGAAACGGACAGCTGACAGGTAATGTGTATTAAGGTAGTCTACGTGCTAAAGTAGTGCGACAGCGCACGTCTCGGGCGAGACTCGTGTGTGCAGGGTCGCAGTAGTGGCCCCGACAGTCATGGCGGGCTGATATCTCAACACAACGAAAGACCATATTCGATTACGTCTCGCCAAAAGCTCCTCTCCCACCGTGAAATAGTGAAATGGCGCAGAAATGGGCCCGCATGCTTTCAAAAGGACCCCTGTGCATGTACAGAATGAGGCTAACCACCAGCAGGGGCTCCGGCATGAGAATCGGGTTTTCCTGAGCGGACTCTCACTTTCTTTGAGTGTTCATTCCACCGCGACCTCTTCTTCTTGTTACTGTAGTAAATACTCTAGCGACCTCTATGCGATTATGATTATCGAGACTTCTGGACTATTATCAATACTTATTTGAAGGTTCTACATCAGCAAGTTGCCGAAAAAAATTTCAGGGTTTTCCGGGTTTTTTCGGGTTTTCCGGTTCTGAGAAACCCGAAACCTGGAAACCCGGAAAACGGTCAAAATATAAAATAAAATAAAAAAGGGACGTAGGGCTGACACATAATTACCATAGTTGGCCCACATAGTAGTAATTCCCCCTGTTTCGAAGTGCCGTGCGTTGCTGGGTATATTGGCTATCCCTTGTGTAGAATCACTCACAAACAGAGTACTTTTAAATACAAAAGATACCTGTAGCTACTTAGCTAAGTTAGGAAAGATAAAAGGGTGGCATAGGAAATCAAACAAGACAAAGTGCGAACCAAATCAAATCGAATGAAACAAGTGGAGAGAAATTTTAGACTGAATGTCAATGACAAGATACCAAGACTGAGGTGGCATGCACGCTGACACAAGGCAATTGACGAATGGAGCCTCTTGACAGCTCAAGGGGGTTGGTTGTGAGTGTGAGACCGTGGGCGATGCGACGAGGATGGAGTGGCGATGAATGCACAAGGCGTGGGAACGCGCTGCCTGTCTTCGAGGTGGCCATTTGTGAGGCAATTGTCATTGGCATCCGTTGTGTCTGAGTCTTGAGTGTGTGCAAATAGGTAATGAGCGACAAGGGTGAGTGAGAGGGAGGGATGGAGGAAGCGATCGATGGTGACTGTGGCCACGTGGGAATGTAGATCCGAAATAGCAGTTCAGCCACGCGATGAATCATGTGATCAATACTAATGAAGATGTCCGAAAATGAGATTCAACTTGAAGTCATTTTTTGTCAACGCATTCGTTGACCATCATGCTCACATGTTTTTAACAGACAGTCACTATAGATTACTATATTTAAAAATTAATTTAATGCAATTCTATGTATCACCCAAAAGCGGTTTTTGTGTTTCAGTGGTTTTGGATGGTTTTGGGGGTTTTCTCTAACCATTTTTGGGAGGGTTTTCAAAAAAAATAGGATAAGTTTTTGGTTTCGGGTGGTTTCGGCGGTTTTAGCCAGTTTTAGCCGGTTTTAGCTGGTTTTTCGGGCCGAAAAACCATCAAAGACTAAATTGGGCATATGCTGATGTAGCATGCAGCTGCCTGACAAGATACTCATGTATATAACTCCACCGTTGTCGCTCAACAACAGTACACTTTTTTTCTCTTGAATCTTTCTCCGAGACCACTTCGTTTCCTCGCGTATGCCTCGAGAACGAACATCTTCCAATCTCCTCTGTCCTACTTTTTCTGACCTGTATCGACTTCGGGGCTACTACCTTCTGTCGCGACAGTATCTGCCTTTTATTCGTGAGGAACACTCTTGCATTGTCCTTAACACACGCTTCTCCTTGACTATCTTGGTTTTACTTTCCTCAAATTAGGGACATCCCCGTCCACACAGTCAACAGGCCAGGGCCAGGTTCAGGGCTCGCAACAAGGATAGGGGGAGATCATCACATTGACGCGAATATCTACCAGAGCGTTTCATGTCCTTCGGATATCACATTCCGCTCTTGCGGACATCATTTTGTACTGGGTTTTACTGCGCGATTCGGGCACGCTTTTGTCTTCCTTCCCCTGTGGTTCTCGTGGTGCACTTTCTGTTGCACCATCCACTGCTTGACGGTCTCTTTTATCGTAA